>NW_010582618.1:22243-44640 GCF_000705375.1 Tinamus guttatus | reverse complement strand
CGGGGGGGGGGGAAATGTTCCCTGTGGGTGCCCGAATGGGCACAGCTCAGATACACGCCTGGCTTCGCTGTTTCTGTGTGCCCCAAAACATTAATGCATCCCTGGCAGTCCAGGCGGGCGGTTCATTTTGTTTCTAAACAAGTTGCGAGGGAGGGTTAGCACATGAGGGGACACCTGGCTGCTTTCATAGAATCATAGAATGCTTAGGGTTGGAAGGGACCTCTAGAGATCATCTAGTCCAACCCCCCTGCACACGCAGGGTCACCTAGAGCACGTGGCACAGGACTGCGTCCAAGCGGGTTTGGAAGATCTCCAGAGAAGGAGACTCCACAACCTCTCTGGGCAGCCTGTTCCAGGGCTCTGTCACCCTCACTGTCAAAAAATTTTTCCTTAAGTTCCTATGGAATTTTAAGAGATCCAAAGAAATCCAGGAGCATGGAGCCAGAGCAGAGCGGATGTTTTGTTTACAGTGGATTTTATCTTGCATCGCTGGGTGGTGTCAGCTCAGAAACAGCACAGTGCAGCGATGGATGTGGTCCGAATGCGTATTCGCTAGCACCTGAACGCCCCACCACGCACTCATGCAGTCACTGTAGGAGGGCTAGTTGCTGCTGCCTTACGGACTTGAGGGCGAGCTGTTTGCTTTCGTGTTTGTATGTTGACCTTTAGAAGCAAAAAGCAGAGTAAAGTTCAGGATTAGAGGCTAAATTTTCCAGTCGGCACTTGCCTGCTTTTTGAGAGCCTTTCATGGAAGGGGAGAATGAAATGCAGAGTTTATATCCCAGGACAAGCCTTTTCTGAGTATCTTCATATCCAGTCTAAACACATGGGTGACAAAATTCTGGCAAGCAGAATGCAAATAATTATCCCTGATGGGAATTCCTACTTCCTTCTAGTGGGAAAGTACTGATGAGAACTGAGTCAGATTTTTCCTGTAAAACTACGAAGGTTTACTAGCCTACGGCGGCCAAATGGACATACTCTAAGTAGATGGGCTATGTTGGGTGTCTTTGGTATAGGAGCTGAAGTTGGAAGAGACCTGAGATTGTTGAGAATCCATGGACCAAAACAAGAAGTTTACTCAGATTCAAATACCCCTGTAGAAAGTGAATTTCTGAAAAAAAAACAACTAAATAATCTAAACAATAATCTTAAAATGAGTGTCGAATTATGGAGCATCTCTTTAGCTGTCACCTTGTGGACGGTGCTGAGGCAGCACATCTCTATGGTGCTTCTGAGCATCATAGAGTTAATTTAACCACTGAGTTAATTTACAGCAAAGCCAACAATATCAAAATGAAACCAAAGATTCAGCCAGCGCTTCTGGGAAATGCTGACTGCATTCTATGATTTCTCTTTTAATTACCAAAGCAGAAATTGATTGCATGAAAAGGAAGGGCTTGAAGGAAGTTCATAGGTCAGCAGCCCGTCAAGGTCTGCAGACATGTCATGTTAGGCCCCATAAGAGAAAAAAAGTCTTTTACTTAGACTCGATGCAGGCACTAAGCCTTGAAACCACAGGCAGGTTTAAGTGCAACATGGTCATAAACGTAGGTGTCCAGAAAACTTCACTACAGAAAACTTGGAGGGTGATTCAGAGAATCTAAAGTTTGGGGTTCAGTGCCCACAAGGAGGTATGACTTTTGGGTATAGTTAATTTTGTTTTTCCCTGTTGTACATCCCTGTTGTAACTGGGATGCTTTAACAAGTACCAGGGATTGGTAAATGGCAATCCTAGGCAGAACAAAAAGATGCATCTTTTTCACTTTGTATATCTCTCTCTCTTCAATTTCTTCAAAATGCTTGAACTTATTTGGAGGCATTTTGATTGGCAACATTTTTTTCTTAGAAAAAAAGATAATAAAACTTGCAAATAATTATATGCCTGTTCTGCTAATGTATTTTTTTTGTTCTACTTTGCTTTACAGCATTTGTATTCCTTTACGTGGTTACAAGTTTAAAGGTTGCATGACAACAGGCATTGTTATCTCATATGCCATTTCTTGAGAACAGACTGGATTGCTACCTTAGGTTTGCAAGGAAGCATAGAAAACGTGAAATTTTAAAGCAGGTAAAAGTGCTATGGATTGGTAGCTAAAGTCAGCAGCAGAGAATGGAGAACTCGTTTAGGATTTCAGTTTTTACTTTGAGACACAGAGCTAGGTCACTGAATTTTTTTTTTTTACTCAGGAACTCAAGTGATTTATTACTCATGTAAATCAGTTACCTTGTGTTTTTTTTTTCTCCAACCATAAAGCAGAAATGATAGTACTTTTGCACTTTCTACTTGTGGCATAAGACTAAGTAAGACAGTTTTGTGTAATTTTTGCACACTGTCATACTGTTCTGTAAATAAAAAATGAAACTTCTTATGCATTCCGTTACCCTTTCTTTTCTGTGTGTTGATCTCTGATTGAATTAATATGAAAATAAATAATCCTTTCTTACCAGAACTGCATGGAAAGATTAAATGTAAAGGGAATATCACAATTAAGCTGTTGGTGATTTTGAATATTGGCTATTCCAAGTGAGTAAATAAGGTATGCTCAATAAAAATCCAAAGCAAAGATGGGTATAAGGTACATTAACATTGAATCACAAACAATTGATCCTTATTTGGCTATTTATATTTGCTTTAGGGCAAATGGAGAGAAAATGGGAAGAAAGACTGAAGAAAGTTGAAGAACTAGCATCTTACTATGAAAGAAACCCTCTTCTTCCAGTTTACAGACCAAAACTGTCCAAACCTTTTCAACCATCCCCTGTTTGGAAAATATTTTGTCGTCAGGCTGAAGCCTTTCACTATGTAAAAAACTGTGAAGAGGTAAATTCTTTATTGAATGTCTCTACTCTTTGAGTACTTTACATACTTCATCAAAAAGTCTGGTTAACTGTAAAGTCTTTAGATCTTACAGGATTTTTGTTTTGAAATCCTGAAACAACAAGTAATTTTTAAAAATATTTGTAGGAGATCATGATGCACTGAGGATAACTATAATAAGTACTGTTCTAAATTTCAACAACTTAGGCACTTTTTGGCAACTTTGTACTGATAGATTGATTCCCTCTAAGATAAGCAAAGATGGCAAGAAAATAAGAAAGAGTCAAGTAAGAAGAAAGGAGAAAATATGAGAGGACACAGGAAAAACTGGAGGAAGACACTTAGCAAAATAAAAAGAACACACATTGTGTTACAGAATTTGTAAAGTATAGCAAACTATATATAATCAAAACGTACATAACTCCTTAATAAAAACCTTGTGCAGAATACTTGTGCGCATTGAGCAAGCATTTGGAAGGAAAGGCTCAACAGCAAGAGAAACTATTTTTAGTATTTAGTCACTTAAAATGATGCACACTTAAATGTCCTGCTGTCACAGATTTCCTGTATTGGTTTTGGACTAGGCAGTTTTAATCTGCTGCTAGTTCCCACTTTATTTTGTCCCATGATGTAGGAGATGCAGGGGCTATTATGTTAAGAGTGTAAAATATCCAGATACTGTGGGGGATTTTAAATAACTCAAACTGATAGCGGTTCTCTCAGGCTCTTTCAGACTGTTCTGACAGTTGTTTTTCCTAAATATATTCTCACCAGCTTGTCAGGCTTTGTTTTTCTTTTCTTTTGTGTGTGCTCCTTTTTTGTTTTTTTGGCTTTTAAATAATATAGAATCTAAGGAATATTTGTTACAAAGCCTCATTCAGCCATCATATCAGTGAGACCATTCTTTTCCAAATGTTGTTTTTCCTTCCATCGAATGGTCAGGAAAAAAAAATATTATATTGCAAAAATAGTTTACATTGATGTAAATTTGTGATAGCTTTGTTAAATCTCAAATTCTCCAAATTTATGAACATATAACTGAAATTAGTAAGAAGTTTCTAATTAAAAACAGTTGCTTCAGTGAAAAAACAGTTACTTAGAAAAGGTTAGCTGATAAATTATTAATAATGTCAAATGGGAAAATATGAAAATTTTAATTAATTGCCTAAATAAAGTGACTTAGCTTTTTGTTTGCATAAAAAGGATGTTCATGTATTTGCCTTGGAGAAGAACACACAAAATGGACAGCGATTTTACCTGGTGACAACGTACTGCGAGCTTTGGTTTTATTACACGTAAGTATTCAGAAAGGAGCCCTCTATTCACGGGGTGTCAGTCACTTCAGCTGTGGCTAGCACAGAGCTGTAACTGTTGCCTCAGCTTTGGTCACAGCCTGACGCACGTTCCAAGTATATGATGTATCATATATTGACCTGATGATGTATCATTTAAACTGACACATCACATCACATGATGACTCATGTGTCAGTTTAAATGCAAATTAGTATAAATGACTGATTAAAAACATTTGGTTTTGCTTTTAGTTTGTGGACAGTTTCAGGTATTGACAATCTGATCATGTGCAGAAAGTTTTTCTTTTTTTTTCTTCCACAATAAAACATCTGGTTATGAGGCAAAAGAAATCTAACTTTTATTGTTATTGTTAGAACTGTAAACTTGATTTTTTTTTCCTCAACATGAATATGGGAATGTTTTTCTTTTTTTTTTAATAATTTAGTATAAAAATGTAAATAAATGTATTTTTAGTGCTTAAGTCATAACAGTGATATTCTATGCCATCTTTTTACTGTAGTTTCCATCATTCCTTAAATTCTTGACCATACTTCTGTTGGCAGTACATACTGCCTATACATATAAATATAAATAAAATACATACATAATAATTTATATATCTATGTGTATATATATATAAATCCTAGACCACACATCAGCAAATTTTCTAAAGTTAATTACATTTTTTCATAGAAGTATAGGACTTGCATTAGTTTAGGACGGCTAGTTGATTAAAATAAAAAGATATTTAGTCTTGTGAGGCTCTTGTCTGCGCTTACAAAGCATGTGCCACGCTTATTATGAGAACCTGTTGCTTTTGTTTTTCCTTAGCAAAGATTATAAAACAAGTCTGATGCATTGCTATGAAGTAATTCCGGAAAAAGATGCTTGTAAACTTTATTTTGATTTGGAGTTCTACAAACCATCAAATCCTGAAGCTGATGGCAAGAATATGGTTGCAAAGTTAATTAAGGTAAAACTAGAATAAAGTCAGTTAATCATGTGTAGGTTTAATATGAAACTGAACTATTTACCACTTTTTTTTAAATTATTCTGTTGTAAAATAATAACAATAATAAAAAGATGATGTAATTAGTGGGTGTTTTTAAGGAAAAGTGCTTTAAATGACAGGGAAAAGCCGAGGATGATGGTTGTTGGAAGGTTTGTACTCGCGATAGGTTTCATTGACACGCTGATTTTGTTTTAGAGTCACACTGTTGGTCTTTGTGCTTAAGCCACTTAAGGCTTAAGTACATCCCTCCTAATTCTAGGCAGTTCCATTATAGATGATTTAAATGGGTATGTAGAGAACCTCAGGTGACTGCACTCAGCATTTTGGTACTCACTGGTCTGTTTAGCCTCTGCCTTAGGCTTAAGTTAAGCCTGTCTTAGACGTAACATCACTGGTGGTTCAATGACACTTGAGGACAAAGACAAGTAGATAAAGCCACTAAATTAGACTTCGAGCTGAAAGACTGAAAATTTGTCCATCTTAGCAGTGTTAGTACATTCAGTCACCTGCTCAATTCAGGAGGGACGATCTATGTCACATTTTGGTTACATTTGGAAAGTTTCGAAATTTTGTGGCTAGTTTGATGTAACCAATTGCTTGCTCAAAATGAGAAAGTGAAAATAAAAAGTAGAATCTGCATTTGTGTTAGAATTTGGACATCTTTATTAAAAATGCTAGAGAAAATAGCCTCATTCATGTTTATAATTTTCAGCTTGTCAGCAAAAAGCTAGAAGAAATCTATGATGTTAACTGTTCATCCAAAGATGTCTTGAATTTAGATTCCAGTACTGATGAAAAATTTAGTCGACACTTGATATTTCTACCCCACAAGACTGCATTTAAGAATAATATCCATGTTGGTAAGTGTGTTCTTTTCTCTTACAAACTAAAAATAAAAGGTGAGGTTTTTGCTGGGTTGTAGTGCCTTGTGGCATTTGAATATTTATTTTAGCAGAATTATATGGAAGCAAATATGTGTTCCCAGCAAAATGACTACATATTTGTATTTCATTATGCCTCAGTATTATTTGGGTCATCTTTTAATTTCATTTTCTATGATTAACCTGTTTGTTCATAAAAATGTAACCTCTGTATATGTCTATATGTTGTATTTACACAGATGCTGCTAAGATTAGCTTTTATAGTACAATTGCATGATTTCCAGATTAATATATGTCTTAATCCTTAAAATCATTAGCCGGTTTATGCTCGGCACAGGGTCAGAAAGACAGGGCAAAAGCAGCTTCAAGCCTTGCATAAACACGATTTTTTTTTTTTAAAAAAAGCAGAAAACAATTTAAGTTATTGATATAAATTGGGATGTTTCATGGGGTATAGCAGCTACAACACACACAAAAAAAGGCAGTTTGGGACGCCATTTGTAGAATAATATCTCTCAATTCAGAGAGTATTTTGAATTTACTCCAAAATACTGTTTGTGAAGCACTGAGGAGTAAGTGATGAGCTAAAGAACTCAATGTTCAACTTTACAGTTGCTTCTCAACAAATTTTCTATGGTGTGCAGTAAAACTTGTGCCCATTGAACAATTAAGACACAGCAGAATATGAATTCAGCCTTGTCTGGATGAAGCAGGAGCTGATAGAAAACAGCTTGCCCAGGGATGGAATTAAAACCTGAGTCGCCTTGCAAATGCAAGCAGCTTTGTTATGCACCTGCAACCTTGATTTTTGGCATTTCACAGAATGGTTGAGGTTGGAAGGGACCTCTAGAGATCACCTAGTCCAACTCCCTGCTGCAGTGGGGACACCCAGAGCACGTGGCACAGGGTGGCATCCAGGCGGGTTTTGGTGATCTCCAGAGAAGGAGACTGCACAATTGGAGACTCCATATTTCCTAATATGTGAGTGCTTAATTCTGAAACCTTTGTTCCTTATTGTGTTTATTTTTAAAATTTGAGGAGAGAAGGAAGTAGAAGTGCTGTCATATGGCACTATATGAATAATCCCAGGGGTTACTAGCAGGGATGGAATTTAGCTTTGTGACACTGAGCTCTGCTGTTCCTGTTCAGAAGTAACTGAGTGCCAGAATAAAATTATGTCCTTTGCTAAGTTTCCAGTGGCAGCAGAATAGTGGAAAGAGTTGTGTTTATTGCTTTGATAACTTCAGGTCCTTTTCTGGTTCCTGCTTTTATTCTCGTCTGTTTGGCTGTCTTCAAGCCCAGTCTTGCTTTCTCACTTTCATCTTCTTTATTCACTAGTTCCAACCTCCACATCTCCTTTACTGCAGCCTCGAGTACAATTTACACAGTATTTCTTCTAGGAATGAATTCTTCCTAGGAATGTTTGGCAGCTCCTACCTTTGTGTGCAAACAGGGAATTATGGAGAGCATTGGGAAGATCGGTTCTTTGCTTTTAGCTTTGTGCTAGGCCCCTCTTTTGTGCAGTACATCATTAAAGTCTTATTTTCCTCTTGGACTGTGTCCAGGCATTTTGTGGGGACAAGGCATGTGCTGTTGCATCAGTTCTGTGGGGAAGGCACATTTCTCCTGTGGCTCTAGGGAACCATGTACAAAAGGCCTCGGGAACTCTCTAAGAAGAGGCTAGATCTTACAGGCCTCTGTGCACATGTACAGAATCAGGTTTTGTTTTGTTCTTCTCAAACGCTTCTAATACAGGCACAGGTCTTAGGTCTAAAGGTCACCTCAGAGCAAAATTCAGAAATTTATTTATTTATTAAGGTTAGAAAACTTGTATCTAACTCTTAGAAGCAGTGAAATCTGTGTTCCTAAGACTTGAAAGAGTAGCTCAAAGTAGACACGAGACAAGATGAACAGATGCCAATGTAACGAGCAACTGCTTATAGTACTGCCTGGCAGCTCAACTGGTGACACAGAGCAGTTATTTCTCATGGGAAACTATGGTGTCAATTAAATAGGATCATAACAATTTTTAGCTCGAAAGTGCAGTCTTTAACTCCTCTGTCACTATGAAACTCCTAAGTAATACATGGAAGACAATAATTTGGTATGACAGCAATTTCAGTCTGTGATCGTGATAGCTAAATTGCATCAGTCAGCTTTTTCAGTAAGAGCATGAACTATTAATTCTAGTCCATTAGTTAAGAGGTTTGTTGCTCCACTGTGGGGTGGATTTGACACGTTTATTGTCATAATTAAAATGTATTTAGAGATTGCCTATATTTAAAAAGTCTTCTGACTTTGCCTTTTCAACGAGATTAAATTGCAGTGAGAATTGATTTCTAGGATTGTGATATGTCAGTAGTAAAATTTTTCATGTTATCAGTGAATGTTGCACTTGACACTGCTCATTAATGCATTTTAGTGGCTGAATTGACATATCTGTCTTGAAGCTTGTTAGCTTTCGTGCCCTGTGCTTGGCCAAAAGGTTTTTGTTTGTTTGTTTTTAAGGAAGATTCCAGAAGAGGAAAAAAAGCCCAAACCCCCAGCACTTCCTCCTCAGTTGCTTTGAAAATGTTTGTACAAGAATTATTATGTTCTTTTGCAGCTCATGAATATAAGAAGTGCCGTGTTTGTGTTTTTTAGGTAACTTTGTGAGAACCATTTTGCAGCCTGCTGTGGCGCTACTGGAGAGCGAAGCTGCTGCGCTGACTCCAGAGGGGCGAGCGAGCCGTGTTTTCCAGAGTTCTGCACCAACAGCTGGACTAGAGGGTGCTCTCATAAACCTCCCAGCAGCAGAAGATACATCTAAGAGTTGTCCATCTATCGCTCATGAAACAGCAGAAACTGAAATGTCACAGCAGGGAGAAAACTCTGAATATTCCTTTCTAGTAGTAAATGACAAAGAAGGACGCAAGCAACTTTTTGTGGATCTAGGTAAACATAAGAAGTGCTTTTAAACCTGTTTGGGATGTATATTGGAATGCAACAAAGGTTAGGAAATAAGATATTCCTTAATCTTTAATTACAGCACTGCTTGTGCTCATTGTGGTTCTCAAGTACAGAATTTATGCCAAATACCACACATGCTGAAGTGGTAATCGTAAAGGCAGAACTCTTTATGTTACTTCATTTAATACTATTGTCCTGAAGTTTGAAGAACTTCTGGCCACAGAAGACTCTCTTATGTTCCCAAGGACTTAGGGCATTTTACTGTTTCAGCTGAGTGGTTTAATCGTAGAACAAGTCTCAGAGGTGTGGCCTTCTGAATGGTTATGCACGTATGAATTTAGCTTTCTTCCTACTTTTAGAATGGCAGTTGTTGTATTTTGATGACAGAATAACAGAAACTGGGGCTGGGCACTTCTTACCCTAGGGCAAGGCAGGACCAGCTGTACGTACTATAAAAATGTTAAAAATTACCATCATCACAACTCCCACAAACTGAACGTGCGGTTTGAAAGTTCAAGTCCTTGGTTAGCAGTTTGGTTGGCAACTTTTAATTCTAAGGATCTTAGAAAAAATGTTTAATGCTCAAGTACTAAGTATTTTAAATCTTAGCCAGCTAAGAAACATCTGTTTTCCTGTAGGAGTTTATACAAAGAATAGAAACTTCCGGATGTATAAGTCATCAAAAGCAGGAAAAAACGTGATTCTGAAGATTGCAGAGGATAATAAGTTTGTCCCTACATGTCAAAAGAACATTTCTTTGGAAGAAGCATACTTTCTTTCCTCTTTGGTTTGCAATGTTGGGTAATGGTTAATTTTAAAATATTTTTCAAGATCCATTTCGCAGCAGTTATGAACAACTGTATTTAATGGGCAGGTGTTCCATAAACATATTGTTACAGTGTAAGTAGGACTTTCCTGTAAGATGCCTTGTTTTTGAAGAAAAAAATGTTGGGAATCCATTCTTTTCACCTACCTTCAGATGTCCTGCAAGTCTGAAGAACACAAAGCAGTTGGTATCATTTCTGAGCTCTGCTTTCTGCACACACTCAAGAGTTCTTTTTCATTAAGTAAAAAACTTACATTTGTTGTAACTTCAGCCTCTACCTCCCGAAATGCTCCCGCACTGATGCTGGTATCCCCACAGCGTTCGCTGTGCAGGGTACTCACGTTCTGGGTACCAGCCGAGTCTGTCATAATTATAGGTGAGAAGTTCAAGCGCTGAACTTAGCCTGACTTCTAGCTAGTAATACAGCAAGGAAAGGTAGCAGAATCATGGCTGAAGACCATCAAAACATATACATGCTCAAATACTATATCCAGAGTAAATACTTCTGTAAGACTATGGTCCAGAACCCTTCAGAGGGCTGGATATTGGGATTTTGCCAGGAAAACAATCTGCTATTTGGAAGGAGGAAGCACTGCCCACTGCAGGTGCAAGTCAAAGGAATCTTTCAAAATAAGGGGGAAGGTTGGGGGGAAGGTGTGTGGCAACTGTAGGCGCAGTGAAATGTTCTGTGTTAAAAAAACTGCATGTTTTTTTACCTGCATTCCCTCTTTTGTTCAGGTCTGGAGATGACACAAAAATTCTGACCTCTGATGCCTCAGAAGAGGAAAGAAAAACATCTGCTTTTTTAAACAGCAAAACTACTAGAAGTGCTAGAGGTACCTCAGGCCTTTTCTACTCTATAGGAAAAAAAAACAAAAAAAGGTCTTAACGGAGACGTGTGGTGCCCCGGGCGCGTGCTACCCTGCCTAGGGGCTGCGCTTGGCGAGCTCTGGCAGGGCCGGAGCGTCCTGTGTGCCATGGGGCCGCGTGCTCTGGAGTTAGCTGGATTCGTGGGCGTTTTCTGTCTATCACCTGCAGAATGCATAAGAATAATACATGTGGGTTTGTTTTAACAGAGTCCATTGAAGGCTATCAGGAGTCACCGTATCCAGAAATTGATTCTTTTGTTCGCTCTTTGGTTAATAAAGATGGGGTGCAAGGAGGTAAAAATAATCACTTTGCTATTGACAAATAAGTATTTTTAAACAGCATCGTTTTTAAACAATTAAACAAGTGCTTATTTTCCAGGGATACGGCAATGGAACTATTTCTCTCTGGAGGAAATAATCGTATATGATATTTCTGGTTACCGCTGGTGTGAAAATATTGGGAGAGCTCACAAAAGTAACAATATAATGTATGTTCTTTAACTATTCAGTAGCCACTTCAAAACAACTTTACTATATATTTTTCAGTGGTACTCTGTAAAAATGCTGTAAAGCTCTCATGGACAGAATCAGGACAAGTTATCAGCACCTGTTAACGATTTCTGCTGTTGTCCCACTGAAAAACATTTTTTTTTCTTAATTTTACTTTGTGACAACTTAGCCTGTATTTCTAATTTTTCTAAGAATGTGGCTTCATGCTGTTTAAAGTATGTGGCTACAGCTGTTAACATACAAGTTAAAGTATGTAAAAACTATTAAATGCTACTGTGCATTCATGCCTCTCACCTAGGATATTGAAGATAAAGAAAACAGGCCGTCTTAAAATTCATATTGAGTGTATCTTAAATTACATTCTTATGTTACTAAAATAATAAATCCTGACAGAGTTTCAGCCAAGGTGAGTTTTGCCAGTCAATGAAGACTCTCTAACTTCTCATATTTTTAGGAAAAGAATGTTGAAAAGTCAGGGTCTTTAGATTACAGCAGAAATGCCCCTAGATTGTCAGTAGAAATATTTACTGCTTAAAAAAGTATTTACTGCTTAAAAAAACTAGTTTTGTGTAAGCAACATTCAAAACAATTGAAAGATAAGGAATGTATTTGAGAAGTGTGAGTAGAACCTCCCCCCTCGCCCACCAGACTGGATGAACTCTTGAAGTAACTTGGAGCTTGGTGTTTCCGTAACACATCTGATGGACAACTCAGCGCTCTCAGTTCCAGAGAAATGATGATTTTTATCTAGCTTTTATAATGCAATTATCTTTAACAACAAGAACAAAATATTACCCTACAGTTACGTCATGTATGCTAATCTTTCTGTAGTGACTTGTAAGGAAGTTGACTAGATGTCACTTGATCTTGAAAGAAATGTATTTTTAATTTAAGCCTGAAATTCATTGGAAAAATAACAAGATCATGTTCAAAACAAGTATATAATGAATGGGTTAGCATATGAAAACAATATCCATAGTTGAAAAAAAGCTTTTTATTTAGTGTCGGACTAGCCTTATTAATACCATATATTTGCTTTAGGTTTTCCATTGCCACCTAGGATCTGTCTCCCTTTTCTTTTCAAAGAGGTATGTGTTTTTGTGCCTGCTTTGCTAAACATGCTAACGTTCTTAGGAGTAAACCTCTGTCTCTAGAAGTCTTTGAAAGTCCCTGCTACCCCAGTTTGCCCGTTGAACTCCACTGAGCAGCTGTGCTGGTGTAGAAGCTCCACGTATTAATTCTGAAGTTCTCCTGCAGCAGATCTAGCACAAAAACTGGCCGCACAAGTTCAGCCAGGCCTAACCCAGCTAAGCTAGTGAGGCTCCTGGGAGAACCCAGTTTCATGTGGGGCAAAGGTTTTCTTCTGTCTTTTCTCCTGAAGCAGCAGTGCCCATCAGGTAAATCCCAAGCCCACGAGAGTGCCCAAGTTAAGCTTATTCTGCACCTCTTTCCTTTCATATGAAGCCAGCTAAAATATTTTTAAATGCTCCTGGAGCACTTGAATGGGTCAAAAAAAATCCTGATTCCTGTGTTTGGCTGTAAATCTATCAGCATTAGGAACAAGGAATCTTAGAGATAAGGTAGAGCAAGAAGCAAAACTCAATGAGACCACACGTAGCACTGCCCCTGTGCTCGAAAGGCTGGTAAGAAAGCCAGTGAGCTGGCACAACAAGGGCGTTAACACAGAAAAGCATTTTGTACAGAAGCATCATCAAAAACCGAACCCTGTCACAGGTGTGTTGGCAAAACAAGCACACCAACTCTTTTGGTAACTTAAACAGCATTAGAGATAGAATTAGAGACAGTTACAATACTTGCTGTACTGAAACACAACTGATTAATACTTGATTCTGTTAATTTTAAGTCAGTGACCCTCAGACATGGAGGTCACTTAACTTAGTGATGTTTATCCACAAAGCTAGAATATTTACACTGACGTGATGTCCTCCCTAGAGCCCCAGCCCTGAACACAACAGTCCTTTCCCCAAAGTAGTTTACAAAAGCCTAGTTGCAATGTTAGCAGTGCTTAAGATTCACACTGCAAAGTAGTATATGAGTTTTGCTTAGAAAAATTTAAATACATTTTCAGACTTTGATATATCCTTAAATAGACTCTAAGATTGACTAGTTTTAGTGTTCTAGATTATACGGATTTCTACTCCTTCTTAAACAGCTGTCCATAGTGGACTGCATCTGTAAATTAATCTGCTAGGAAATTGTGCTGTTGGCCAACTTTCAATAGCATCCATTTTAGGTGACACTTGCAAAACTCCAATACTAATTTCAAATTTTCAAATCAGAGCAGTTAAGAATGATCATTTGCATATGGAATAAATAGCGACTTTGTTTCTAAAAGGAGGAAGAATATGCAGTAATGGATGAAAGTGAGAACAAAGAGGGGCATTCTGACCCTACAGATGTGTCAAAAGGCTCAGCATTTCAAGAAAACTGCGTGTCTAGAGACCTCCTGCTGGGAGACAGCGCATGGGAGCACGCAAACGACGATGCCTGGTTCCTGGAAGCTACTGATGATGTGGAGCTAGCTGAAGCTGCGAGTGATGGTCTGAATGGTGACACAGAAGAAATTCCTGATGAAGTTCTTCTGGAAGCTGTACGGAACCACGATTCCTCTGCCAAGAACCCAGCTAACCTGCGGCCCGGCTAACACACAAACGCACCCTGCTGAGGCCGGCTCCCATACAAGCGCCTGTCGCGCTGTCCGCAGCGGACGGCGCGGACGCGCTCTCCTCCTGCCAAGCTGCGCGGCAGAAACGTGTGCGTGGCTGCTCTCAGCCTCGAACGCCATCAGCCTAGGGAGCAAGGGACATTGCCCTGGGCTGAGCAGTGCAGGACTGCAAGCCCCTCGTGAACGCTGCTTTAAGGAGTTTAGCACTTTAATACCTGAGGCTTAACGTGTGTTTTCCTCTTTGGTTATCTCTGTGGCTGTTTTGTTGATGAGCTATGTAAAATCATTTCTTCAGTTCTAGAAGTGGAATTTATTTCATACACAAATTTAATGAAAAGCTTTATCACTAGCTTAAACAGTCTGTTCTCTTTATAAGTATATATTGGTTTCAAAATTACATTACTTACATACCCCAAGGAGCTGAAACTTCTTAATATAAACTTAAAACAGCAAGCTTATGTGATCTTAACAGGATTTGGTCTCATTAATTTCAACTGACACTCTTTGAAGAAGTCCTTATGTAGACTATTTAACAGTAGAAAGATAGTTTCTGAATAAGACACTAATTTCTTCTATACATTGAAGCCTAAGTACAGCAACAATGATTAAAAATACTTCAACCACTGTCCATTTTAGTAATTGTTTCCAAATAAATTCAGCAAGTCCATTAAAAAGCACTTAATGTTTCTTGGATAACTTCTGTCTCTGTACATCCAGTGCCTCTTGCAGCCTTGTATTAATATTCTTAAAGTGTCTTTCCGCACCTAGAATTCTCCTCGATTCCACAAGAAGAGCGGGGAGGCTGGAAGTTCCATACTGTTTTAAGGCAATAAAGTTACAAGACACTGTTTATAAACACATGAAAAACAACTGTTTCCCTATGTGTATTTATATTTCCTCCAGCTGAAATGGTGCAGTGTGACTTGTAAAAGTGAAACACAGCAAGTTGTTTAGAGGGTCTCCGGAAGCGGCAGGGTTTCCCTTTCGCAAGGCAGGCTCTAGTACTGTTGTCACAAAGTATCCCAGCAAGGCAGGAGCAGAGCCCCTGGAAAAGGGAAGGAGTCCCAGGGCTACAGGAGAAATTGAGCTCAGGATGAAATTCAACTGCTGGTCACTGTTACCCAACCTGTGCCCAACTACCAGAGCTATCCCTACCTTTGAGCAACACCACATTACTTGTTTCTTACAGCTCACCCTTCTTCAAGTTCTACAGAAAGTGTTAGACCTGAGCACGACAGTTATGTTTCTACATCCTGGACAGAGACCTAAGTTTGCAGAAATCTCTGACATTATTTAGTTTTCTAATATGAGACAAAAGTGAATGAGCCATTGCAGTATACCTAGGGCATTGATTTTGCAAGCTGGTTCCACAAAAACGTAATAAATAGTGATATTTTATTAACTATTAATAGAAGTGTTAGTTATTCACAAACAGTGAATGAACATGCAGAATTCTTTCTTACTGCAACTTTTTCTTCAGGGTTTTCTTCTCTGTAATCCAAGCATTCTTGCTGTAGTTCCTTTAAATCAATAAGGAATTGAGTTGCATGCCTCAGGGAAGACTTCCTCTCCTGTAACTGAGCATATTCTTTCTGCAGCCGTTTCAGTTGCTCTTCAGTTCTGAAAAGATCAATGATCTTTGATGACCACATTTGAGTATTTGTTTCAAGAGTTACTGTAAATATACATCCTCCAAGGAAGACTTAAGAGGTTGCTCAGAAATATAAGAAATAATAAGCATAGGGTAGTAAGACAAACTGTATAAGCAGAGTATACAGCATATTACTTAAACATGCGCGTGGATACAAACACACAAAAAACTCCAAACAAACAAAAACCCCACAAACAACCCTCTTCCCACATCTCACTTTAAAGATTTAGTCTAACAATAGCTCTAGTCTATCTTAAACACTTAGATTTTTCTTCCTCACATTTGCTCAGAGGCTCCCTTATGTACTTATCCGGAAGCATATTCAGGCTCTCTAACCTAGATACTCCTCTGCCTAAGAAGCTGAAGGGCCCAATCCATCATGCGGCCTTCACAGTGTGAGGAGCATTGCACAAAACTGAACAGCAACAGCCATTTTCGCTTAACTGTGTGACAACAGAAAAGCTTTCTTAAAAGAACAGCCATAGGGTTAAAAAGCAACCTAGGAGGCAGGAGAAGACAGCTTGCAGCCTGGGGGGGTGGTTCACACCCAGGCTCCTGCCAGATACCTTCATTTATTCCTCCTAGTGAGCTTGGCCCATAGTACTGTAAAGAAAACAAGGATGAAGACCTTTTAAGAAAAGGGTTGTTCCAAGAAAACCGTTTTCTAAATGTGTGTGTTTTGTATCTTAATGATGCTTAAGACAAATGCCAAGTTCAGGGGCACAAGGGGCAATGGACATTTCGGAGACATCCCTGCCATCCTGCAGAGAGGTGAAATGCATTCTCCCCCTGTCAAGAACATAACCCACCACAGGACCTTGCCAATTCTCATTCATCGCCTTGGAGATTCCAGTTGTGCCATTAGTGTTTTTCCTATGAACCTATCGTCTGAAATAGTCCCCCAATAGCTGAAGGTAGCGAAGAGTGCTTGTGACAATGACCACATCTAGGCAATGGAATTATGGAAAGGACAGGTTATTCTGAGCTTCTGATAAATGCAGAAATGGATACAGAAACAGGACTACTGGGGTTCAAAGTAAGATGAGAGAGCAAAAGTTACTGAGTTTTAAAATAACAGCCTCTGACTCATTAAGTTTTTCAGTTAGAGACATACCCCATTAACTCTTCGTTGACTTGAAACAGTTGCTGCCTTTTCTTTTTGATGTTTGTTATTACCTGCAACAATTAGTGAGAAAACTGCTTGAAAACTTTTCAGAACTTCAAAGGCAAACAACTTATATCTCACTGTTTTTTTTTTTGTTTCTTTTGGATTTTGTGCTTTTGATTCCAGGTATGGAAGATTCTAACACACCAGACCTTATAACAGTTAAATACTGATTGCAAAGAGCATGTCTCTGAATTGCTTATTTACTTAGCTGACTTTTCCAAATTTTAAGACTCACCTCTGTATGCTGCATGCTCACTCTAGCGATAGCACATCTTTCCAATACATATTTACCTTAGCATTTTTTCTCTTCACATTCTTTAATTTCTGAACTTCTGTTATCTACAGAGAAAAAGAAGCATCACAGATGGACTGCACACCCTTATTTCTCTATCCTCCCGAAAACCTGACTGCAAGAATTACTTTGGAATAATATGAAAAGCCACCTAAAAACTCTAATTCACAAACATATCGATTGTGCATCAGTCCTTTCCCCTCTTCCCCACACGGTGCCAGAGGAACACTGTGAACAAAATTAGTCGTCTTGTACCGGTTGGTGCAAGTAATACTCCCTAGAATATCTTTACTATCATTTTACATTTAATGCACAAAGCCAAAAACTTTGCAATGTATTTGCATGACAGCCGTGTTTTGTCTAAATGCAATTCTTACGAAAGTCAACACAGAGGCAGCAAGTCATAATCCACATACAATTAACTGTGCTTTTTAATTATTTAACCTGACAAGTGATACAGATTTTGATGTATGTTTAAAAGACAATATAAAACCATAGACATTCAACTACAATGCAGCCCTATAATCATGGCCACAAGATTATTCTTATTTACTGTATACTTACAAGATCAATGATTTGCTCCTTGAAACCAGAACAGAAGCCATCAATAGCTTTTCTGCAAGTACTGGAGTCTACTCTTTGTCTGGAGAAGTCAGAGAGATAAAACAAACCCGTCTGGTTTAGTAAAGGAGAAATTGCTTTGAGCAACAGGATCCATTGAAGACCATGTTCTATCTCTAGCAGAGGAGGAAACTGCAGCTCTTTTAGGTTTAGTAAAGGAGAAATTGCTTTGAGCAATTGCTTTGAGGATCCATTGAAGACAATGTTCTATCTCTAGCAGAGGAGGCAACTGCAGCTCTTTTAGGCAGTAGCAATAACCTAATTTCTCCACGGGAAATCATCATCTGAGAAACGTTCTTGCATTTAGAAAAATATCAAATCCTTGGAGACCAGCTCCCTAAGACTATGTATTAAAAAAGCAGTTGCACCACAGAATTCTAACCATCATTAAAATAGCAATAGAATATTACTACTAAGTAAGTAGTTTCCTAAATGACAGCCTATTAGCAAAACTGCATTTATTTTGCTTTTAAAACATTGAGTATTCAGCCACAGGAAAACAGACTACTTACTTGTAATCTGCTGCTATCTTCTCAAATTCAGCAAGACAAACATCCAGTTCTGTAATATCGTTAGGAAGTCTCTTCACCCCTTTGGGACACCAAACTCGTATAGAACCTGGACTATCATCAGCTGGAACAAAAGAATAAACAGGCACATTAGGCTGAAAAATTACCATTGACTACTCAAATGTTGAAATGTTTAAAACAAATCCATCTCATTTTTTCACCATTTCAATAAGAAAGCCTAGGAGCACTTTATTACACTAACTGATAAAGCACACAACCTACTTCTGTTTTTAACTGTTTTGTCCTGTAAAGACTGTCAGCCTGAGTCTAGGCAAGCTGCTTTACTCAAAGGAATCTTATCTGTATAAATTTCATATTAATACCAACCATGCTTTAAAAAAGAAGTCATCTACCATTATGTTTCTTTAAAATGCCATTCACCATTAATAAAGACAAGTAGCACAGAAGTTATGAAAAGTCTATTTTACCAGAAGTATCTAATGCACTCTTCCCTGAAGGACAATGCTTCTTTTCTTCTGGAAATTCAGTAGTCCTCTGAGCCTTCTGTAACATAAAATGCAAGTTTACTTCAAAAAATAAGTACTAGGTTCACTCAGCTAAAATTATGGAAGATGGCAGTTAGGTAGAATCAGGAATAACTTGACCTAAATTTTCGTGACGCTTGCTTAGACCTATGTCAACTGAGCCGCAGCACCTAAGAGCTCACAGTGCCGATGGGACGGGAGCTGCCGGGCTCAGGCGCTGGTCACGCAGGGGACGGAACGACGCAAGGAACGTTAACGCTGCCCGGCGCGGCCTGCCCTCTACCCTGCTCTGGCCACAACGCTACTCTTGTCTCTTCCTTTCACGCACACTACGGATTAACAAAGAATCAGAGTGCGGAAGCATCTCTGTTCAGAAGTCTGTACTTGGAACAGCTTTCACCTTTTGGACGTTCATCTTTTTCTTTTCATTCAGTGTCCTCTTTTCTGAAGCACTATTCCTTGACGTCAACGCAGACGGTGGCTTAGGTTTCCTTACGGTGGACCTGGAGCGTCTTGCTACCTAAATGGAGAACAATTCCAAGATATCATTAACATTTTAAAATAATTCTTAGCAGGAAACATTTAGTCTAATCTGAGGTTAAAAAGATTAGTCACTCCCAGTGTTAACAGCTCTCTAATCAAAGCTTTTTTACATGTATCTGACTCAATTCCTTCTCTACTTCCCAGGACACCAGCAGTAAACATACAATAATGCTACATACATGCAGTTTACTAACGAAAGACTAGCACTGTATTGAATTTTACAATATGAATTTCAACAATTCCAAATAATTTCCACATATTAAAAAGCTTTTTTTTTAATGCAAATTATTGCATAGGTTTTCATGTCCTAGGCCTGCTGTCTGAAGTATGCAGACAGGTGCTCTGTCACCGTGTGTCCGTAAGTCAAGGGGAAAAAAAACATTTCCCAGTACTTACAGCCTAAGCGTGGTAAAAACCCTCAGCCAAAAAAGCACCAGTTTTGAATAATGCTAACATATATTCAAAATCAGCTGTACTAGTGGAAAAAAAAGTCATTTCATAAGTATGTTCTAACTTCAATACTGAACAAGTGTTAGGAATTTATATTCCATTTTGTGTTTTATTCTTTAAGAACATATGTTTCAGATATAAATATACTTATTTGAAAGAAAGAAAGAAAGAAAAGCAAATAACATGTTCCACAATAGCTGTGGGAGCCAGGATAGCCGGTTATTGTGCTCCCTGTTGACATGCCCAGGGCACCTTAGAGCACTTCACTCTGTACTTGGCCACCTCACAGGAACAGTTTGAGGAGCAGCTACTGAGGATACGATTAAGACTAAGCACTAAGGAAAGGCTAAGAAACAAATTAAAGGTCTCCCCCTCCTCACCACTGCTAAAGCAAAGGAGGCATAGATGAAGTTAAAAATAAACTGATATATAAACGAAACTTTTTTCAATACCATATTCTCCTTAAGGGGCTCATCGTCAGAATCACCTGTCTGGAGCTTGGAAACCTTATCTTCAGACATTTTCAAGTGATGCCTTCTTTTACTATAAATAAATAAATAAGACAAGTAAACCAACCACACTCAGAAAGAATGTTTTTTCAGACATATAAACAACAAAATCTTAGGTTTGGGGGAACAGTTTGTACTGCTGTGTCAGAGTCTTTGTGGCTCCTAAATCAACTACACAAAAAGCTGCAAAAGGGATAACCCAACCTTTTTTCTGTACTTTTCTTCTGTAGATCTGACAAATCATTAACTGATTCATTCTCTGAATACTCTTCTCCATAAGCATCCACAGCAGTACTGTGCAAAGGGTGATCTAAAAAAGAAAGAAAACAACCTGCATGAAAATGGTTCCCATCTGTTCAGGCAAAAAGTATGAATATAACAGCACTGTTTTCCATTCAACATTTACTTAAAAATTTTGTGGTTTGTTTGGTCTTACAAAAGAAGCCTTGCTTAAATTATTATTTGAAGAGTAGAGGAAAAAGTTATTTTATAAAGCATATAATAAAAAACCTTCATAGTTTATATGTTCATCTACTTGCTATTCCTTTACAAACAGAAAGCATAAGTGCACGAAAACTCAGCATGTAAATATACCATAGAGCAAGCAAAGTATTTCATACAGTTTATTTAAAATATCTCTTTTTGCTATGGCAAGTATCAATTTTCTATACATTCATATGGCTACTTTCTAAATTCTAACTTTTCTCTCTTTTTTAGTGACAAGAATGATGGAAAGTGCTATAAGATGACAATTACTAGATGCTACAAAAGTTCGTAGGCAAGGCAAAATCCTTATGAACATTCCCGTTTGCTATCATATATGTTCTTGGAACAGCAGAAGTTTCACTTCACCTTTTGTGCTATTTAACAGAGCATAACTGAAGAAATGAAATAGAACCTTCTCTTTAATTGGAAATTCTTACAGGCTTGCAATGTCACATGGTATAAAATGTTGGGGTTCAGACTATAAGACTTGAGTGTTTGTTCATCAATTTTTATCCTGCATGTATCACTGTATTGTTCTAGTTACTTCCTAACAAGAAAATGTGAAGTCTCCAAACAAAATGTTTTCTCTCTCTCCTTCCCATAACTTCCTTGGCAAAGACACAATACCTTTTTCTAGATAAATAATGAGATATTTTGCATGTCAGGTAGTTCATGAAAGTCATACTTTAAGTGATATTTAAATTAATACCAACCAAATGAATCAACAGGCTCCTCAAGTTCCTCAGTTTCCGCAACCTTCAAAATCCTTGAAACGTCTGGCTCGTCAGGAGGAAGCAAATTCCTTCGAGAATGGGAGCTGGCTTTGTACTCCTGAGTGCACATTAAATCAATCAGCTCACTTCTTCCAGCTTTTTAAGTGCAAGACACAATAAATATGACAACAAATTTCAAGAACATTTGACCAGAAGTAATTTGGACCATACTGACTAATGAGCTACAATAAGAGTATTTGGAATATGCTTATATATTTTTGCCTCAGGCCCTACTTTTCCCATAGGAGAAGTGACAGGATAAAACTGGCTGTTTTGTATTACACTGTAGTATGAGCTTAACCTTAAAATACAGATGTATAAGTCAGATGTATACAGATGCATCAAATTTCCTTTTTAAGCTGCTCTCTTTAAACGTACACAACTATTACCAAACTTTTGCTGGTTTGAAAACCAAGGAAAACTCATTTGCTTGATCAAGTACTATTTCCAAACAACAAAAAAACAAACTAAAACAAAACAAAACAAAAAAAGCCCCAAGCCTTCAACAACACAGTTGTTTCCAAAAGAAAGTTTCCAATTTTAACGTGAGTTAAAGCTCTGCATTAGCACATGCACGTCAGCATATAGAATTGATGCTATTATGGTATGGCACATTCAACTTTACTGTTTTGATGAATCTCAAAGTAACAAAACTTACATTTAATTTATTTGTAGAACTCTTCTTAATTTTTTTCTTTGAGGACATTGTTACTAATTATAAAACGCTAAACACACAATTGAAGATAAACTACTGAGAGAGAGTCCCCAGAATAAATCCACTTTCTGTGTTTCTATACCTGCAAGGGGCAAGAGGGGGAAGCACACGTTAATTCAACGCCTGTGGTGCAACCTCTTGTTTGAGAGGCCGACCCGACACTGCGCGCAGCGACAGGCCGCGCTTTCGGGAAAGGCGACGCGAGAAAGGCGGCAGCTACGCTTCGTTTTACTTCGTTTCTCAGAGCTGCGGCCCCTGAGGGCTGACCTGGAGGAGCCACCGCCGGAG
>NW_010582618.1:0-15017 GCF_000705375.1 Tinamus guttatus | reverse complement strand
GGGGGGTAGAGGGGTGAGGGCATCTCTGGTCCCAAGCAAATTATGACACCCTCTCCTCCTCTCAGTGTCGTACACTGTTTGCAGTCACAAATTAGTGCATAAGGCACTTTTTGTCATCCCAAGGGCTCTCGGAAGCCTATGAAACACCACAATTACTGTACTTCACTTGCAGGGCCTGAAACAACCACAGTTAGAATCCTTTGAAAGTCTATACACAAAGCTATAGCTGTACCTGGACAAAGCATCTAAAAAGGGCATAGTATCTAAAAAGTGCATCTAAAATTGGATTCTCAAAGGCTGTGATGCATCTGCGTTAGTTCTGTGCAGAAGCACCCTCAGGCAATGGCCACGCGTGAAGCTCCTTGGCCATTTCTGGTTTTTTTTGCACTACTTGGAGGTAGCCCACACCTTGGCTCGGGCTGCCTGCTTGCGCTTCCCAAGCGGGATGGGATGGGATGGGATGGGAGGCTCCTGCCTCGCTTGTTCCCTGGCACGGGGCAGGGGGATGGAGGCCTGCTAGTGTTTCCTGCCGTCATGGGCAGTAGGACACAGCTCTGCTCAACTGAGGCCTCCAACACCCGTGTCCACTACGGCATGTTCATCACACAACTGCTGATGCACACCAACTTGTTGCCCCACGGTAAACTTCTTCCCTTCCAATAAGCTAGTTTTTGCAAGACAAAGTCTGAGTTTTCATAAATACAGTATATGATGTGGTACACTGCAAACACCATTAGATAAAAACATTCTTTCCAATCTTGTGTTTCTATAAACCATCCCAGCAAATTGCTTCTCTTCCCACCTCCCCCCAGAATAAAAGTTTAGAGCATTAGAGCAACACACTGCTTGATTTGAAAATTTAGCAATTATCAACCTGTTTTGCTTCCTTGGATTGCCTACAGGCAAGACAGGGGTTATTGGCTTTAGGCCAGTTTTACCAAACTTGAGCAGTGACTTGTTATTTCGTGAACGGAAAAGAAAGCTTCCAAGATTTAAGTGGCTGCTATTGACCTTTAGAAATCACTCACCTCACCCTCTCCTTTGGCAGCCAAGTAATTCATTTCTTCTACATCAACAAGCTTTACCTTATTACACGGCATCGGAGCTCCAACATGACCTATGAAACAGAGGAAGTGTTCAATAGCCGCAATGAGCTTTTGGCTAGGTCCTTATACCAATAAACTGTTCACATATTTAAGTTATTCAAAAGAAGGAAAAGAAGTCCCTGATTATCACTGATAAACACTACCAGCTTCTGAACCATGCATCTTTTTACTGTTATAATCCTCCCTCTGTTGACATACCTCACTAGCAGAACTCTCAATATTGCTTGAAATATTAGGATTATTTCAGGTGAGGAATTGGAGGTGTGACAGCTGTGAGAAATGTTAACTGCTTTGACACAAAAGAGAGGCCATTTAGGTTTCCAAAGCTATATTTATACACAACAGGTCCTCATTCTCCAAGGAAAACATCAGCTTGGTACTATGGACTCTTCTATATCCAAGTCAACTTACAAGGTCCATTAAAAATGTGGATTGTGTAACATTCCTAGCTATTAGGAGTGGGGACATGAAAGGATCTTTCCTAAACCTTTTATTATCTCCCTGAGGAAAAACCCTATCTTATGCTGTATGATAGTCACAAGGAACATGAAACGATGCTATCAGCATCCTGACATTTCACGGACATGCAGACCACAGGACTCCATACCTGCTGTCCAGTCACCAGGCAGTGACAGCGAACATCCAGCTGTGCATTCAGTCTGTCCGTAACCCTCATAGAACTAGGGAGGGAAGCCAAAAGCTTAAGTTTCTTGCGTTTTCTTTTTTTTTTTCTTCATTAAAATTAATTTCACTTGCTTTTCTATTTGGGTTTAAATCCGAGTTTAACATAGTTCTCGGCATCTTCTATAGAAAGGATTAACACCATCCTACAAAGAGTCTTATTAAAATACACAATTTCAAGAGCTATTATTCCCCCTTCAGTTCTGATATTTACTTAACATTTTACTTCAATTCACACACACACACACACACAGTACACCTGCACAGACCAAACGTGAAACCAGCAGGGAGAATTCCACAGGAATAAACATTAAGA
Organism: Tinamus guttatus; assembly: GCF_000705375.1. The sequence continues at coordinate 12,914 of NW_010582618.1, read as the reverse complement.
AGAGGAGAACACTAACAATTAAAGGTTTGTCCAAGGCAGCCAAGAATAATATCGCCACATCCCACCACAGATCTATGGTTATTATATATAGGACAGGCTTCCCCTTTATGTGCAAAGTATTCACTGCTACAACACCATAGCAGTGAAAAACAAGTCATATAGCAGCCCCATATATTTAGAAGTTAGAGTGTTTAGTGTCTCCAATCCTTGACGTTTACCATATCACATTTGTTCCATCCTCTACAAAAATTTGAGATTTTTACCTCAAAAAGCATATACTTCGAAGAATATTTGTCAAGAACAAAAGCAGTTTATGCAAGAACATTAGAGGTTACCCAAACAGTCTTTCCCTTAAGACAGTTCAGTTGGTTACTTCAGTATCACAAAGTCTTTGGGAGATGAACTCTGAAGGAATTCAGTTCGTAAATATGCACTTGCATAGCCTCCAAAGAGAATGCTAAGAATAGTTATCCATGTAATCAGACCACTACAAGTGTGGTCTCATTACAAAGCTTGAATCACTTACTGGAATCTCTATGTTCTGAGTTAAAGCCAGGAAACTCACCTGACAACCTAGAGCTGTTCTTAGGAAGGTCAGGACGCTTGCAGATACAGGTGCTGCTCCCGTGACCATCAGCCTTACTTTTCCTCCTAAACTTGCCTACAACAGACACAAGATACTGTGGACACCAAAAGCATTTTAGAGAGAGGTTTCCAGGGTCTTCTCTCCCACCCTCAACCACTACTCACTCACAAGCACCACCCAGAAATGTTAGAGGTTACAGTATAGTATTCTATAGCAAGTTGGAGTTTTACCCTCATAGTAGCTGGAAGAAATTATATCTCAAACATACAGTACCTACAAATGCTACCAGTGATGTTACTATACCATGGATTCATTCAGAAGCCCAAAAAGCCTAAATTGTGGCCCCACAGCAACAGGTTTGTATTTAAAGCAGTCATACTATAAATCCATCTTGTACCTACTTCTCATGCATCCTGAGCACTGTAATAATCATCCACAGGGGTGCAATCAACATTAGGGTTATGTCAAGTGAATATCATGCGTAACACTAGGTTTACTTATAACAGTGGGGAGGCTGTAGGAGCAACAGGTGGCACTTTAAGATCTAGCTTTCCTCTTTCAGAACGACAATATTTACTTTCAAAAGGAGTAATATAAGGAAGAACCAGGCTGTTTCCAAATAACTTCCTTATTACAAGTAGCAGATTAGTAAAACAAAGAAACTGAAAGATTAGGGTGGAAAAACAAAGCAAGACTGTTTTGAGTTCTATTCTGAATAGCCAGACAGCCTTTTGTCATAGGCTGTATAATATGGCAAGTACATGCCATATTACAGCCATTCATATCAAATTCAGCTATCACAACTGATGTCAATAAGCTACTAGCTAGATGAGATCTAACGGTGATGCTTCATACTTGCACTATGAAAATGACATGTCACTCAGCTGTTCTGTGCCATAAAGGAAGCATATTTGAGGGTTTGTTTACAAAATAATCATCATTACCAAATGAAGTTATCTCTCTCCCAACATCTGTAACAAAGATTCTTAGTAGGCAAGTACAGAGACTTTCAAGCATACCTGTATTTTGCGGAAGATAAGTTTATCCCAGAAACTGTTATTTCTTATTATACCACTTCTCAGTTCTGCTTCTTTCCTCTTTGAAGCAAAATCCAGCATCCACCTCTTCAGTGATGTATTTGCCTGTCCAAAAATCTATTAAGAAGAATGATCTTGCATTAGAAGACTCCAACTACCATTCCCTTTTCTTACAGTAGCATGCATAGAGACTCCTGAGTGAAACAGGTATTTTAAATAATCTTTATGGGTAAATTATTAGTAAAATCCTTATGGAAGAAGCTTGCAGATTTGGATTTTGGTGTCTGCCAAAAATTAGTGTTTAGCTAGTTCTCACTTCACATCCAGCTGTGTGTATTGCTTTCTTGGTGCATTGTTCCTTCATTAGGATGAAAGTAGACATTTGCTTTTTTTTTTTTTTTTGCCATCCCAATTTGATTGAAATTTGAGTTCAGCATAATCCTCAGCATCTTCCAAAAATATCCCCTCCATAACAGAAAAATTATTAGACATACATTAAACAATAAGAAGTTTTCCAGGGAGATACATATGCCTTCAGACGTTTCAAACACAGATTTGTCTAGTATATATAAACTCATTTTTCAGGTCACCTCTGAAAGGTTTTTTTGCAGTTAGAAGCTCGCCAAAAGCAGAGCAGAGACAGACCACAGATTAGCACGTTCACTTTAGGACAGACCCAGCAGCTCCCCTCAGCATTACTGGGGACCCCACCTCAAATTTCCACGTTTGAGCTTCACATGCCAAGTTAGTGCAAGGTCAGTGGGGTTGAACTTGTACCAAAAGTGTGTGAAAAGAGGAGAGGACAGTCCCACATTTTGGCTGTCTTTCTACAGCACCAATATCCACCATTCTGTAAGTTTTAAGTCCTACAGATGAACAGGCAGGTCTCAGGACTTTGTCTTCTCCAAATGGAACAGTCAGGCTATTTGCACTGGGCCAAACAGAACAAACATCATACTACTTGCTGCTTCAAAGTACTTCTTCCAACAGGCAAAGTCCTTGCCTGATCCTCACCTCTAGCTTCACCATTAGAACACTCTCCAAGGGACAAAGCATAGGTCTGCTATTTCTTTAGCAGCCAAAAGTGGTATCCTCCTAACTCCTCCGGCCATATCCTAAGATTAGTCAGTCATCCATATATAAAGGGATGATTTAAAGCCTCAAGTCCAAAGAAGAGAATCAGCTTCTCCATTCCCCCCTCAGATGAGCCAGGTCAGGGTAACAGGCCAACAGAAAGTAGAGTGGAGAGCAGGGCTGCCCACACAGGCTCCCCAGCCCTCCCAAGTGGCTGCTTTGGCTCTCCCTGCTGGATAGGTTGGCTCTTGCATAGGAAACTTGTACACGGCCGTGTGAGAACAGGCAAACACCTGACCTGGGTTTCCAAATTCCACTCCATGAGTCAGAAGCTAAAAGTGTGGCATGCGAACACTAAGCACCACGGTCATGTTGTAGACTGGACTTAATATAGCTTGCTCAGAGCAACGCATTAGGTCAGTAATAAAGCTGGACAAAAGCCAAGTCTCCTGGTTTGCCTTCTCTAACTAGTATTTGCTGCCTGGAAGTGTGGTAATGCAACCAAATACTATTTCCTATACTTTCAGGCGTGTTTAGAAAGGGAGACAACAATTTGTTAGTTTACTGATCAAACCTCCCTGAGCACAGTTACTTCTACCATGCCAGCACAGACTTCAGAAAGATCTGTTAAAACCTTGCCTAGTTCTGGGCTCACCCCTTTAGACTTACCCTGTCAAACATTCTGTTCAACAGTCGCGGTACTACAGGAAATACAGTTGGCTGCAGCGTTTTTAGGTCATCCATAAGTAGCCTGATATCCCCTTGGAAGAATCCTATCCGAGCTCCATGGCATAGAACCACACACTGTTAGAAATAAGGAAAATGTCAGTGAAAACAGTACGTATAGTTTCTTCTACCTATATCTGTGTATGGCAGCCCTAGGTGGGGTGGGCTATGCAGGGTCCACCTTAAACCCCCACAGCATCTGAGCAAGCTCTACAGCAATCGCAGGCTGCAGAGTGGGACAGGAGAGCTCAAGTAGCAAGACATGCCCGTTGTACACAGGCCAGGGACCTTGATATAACGAGATACTGCACAAAAGCCTTTATCTGAAAAGGCAGCTGGCCAAATAAGGCCAAGCCAGTAACACGAGGTAGCAAAGACTGAAAAATGAACTTTCGGAATAGAGAAGTCTTGTTTAACAAGCTTATTAAAATACCATAATTTTGTTTCCTCCTATATGCAGTAAGAAATTCTGCGTTTAAGTCAGCACATGCTACACACTGGTCCAGGAGGAATTTCTCTTGTGTAAATGTTTCATTCTCTTACATATCAACTTCCTTCCTGTTTTACAACATGATTGACATTACCAAGAATTTGCCACCAGGTGATCAAACACTCTTTGGGAGATTCTAGCAAAGAGAGCCAATACTTATTTCTACATCACTTCAGACCTACAGCCAAGGAAGGAAGGCTTAATCCTGTCTTGGTCCCTATTATTTCCAGAATCACCCCCCACCCCACTATCTACATACTGAGTTTTTTCCTCCCCCCACCCTCCCTTATTTTCTTTGTATTTTCTTTATTCTTTAACATCCCTACACATTTTATGTTTCTCTGCCTGCCCAATTCGTTTTCCTTCCCTTCCCCATAACGCTTCTCCTGTCATTTCCTGCCATCCATTGTTGTGCTTTCCAGACAGCAGGCTTGTTCGAGGCTCCCTTTTCCTCTCCACCCATGCTTTGTCACCATCTACTAAAAGAAGCAGATGCACTGGTTCAAATGGAGTAAACAGCAACTGTCTGCGCTTGGTGGGACAGGCACATGGCCTGGCATTTTCTTTGCCCTCCATCTTCTTCAGAAGGCATGGATCAGAGACCACCAACTTTGCAACATTAGCAAGGGACAGGCTTTAAGGACAGCTGCTCACATACTCTGTGTTCATACCTATCCTCAACAGAAAAGGATAATTTCTCCCTAGAGACTGAAAGCTTTTTGCTTAACCACCTCTTTCACAGAGACCACAAACAATGGAATACTCAAATCTCAACCCTCTGCTCCTCATTTTACCTTTTAGAACACAAGTTTCCTTCCCGTTCTATTGGACAACCAAGAACAGAGCTGTTACCCAAAACAGAGCTTGCACCTTCTGATGCAAGATGGAAATCAATAGGACAGGCACCGAAGCATAAGTAGTGCCCAGGTTACCAGGAAAAAACAGTGCTGAAAGTCTATGGGCAACTGCATACCACAGGTCATACCTATTCCCAGTCTTCATGACAAATGTGCACGTGTGTGTGCAAGGCATGCATGTAAATAAAAATATAAAGGACACATTGACCTAGCCTGCTCCGTACAAAGTTCAGCATTTCAAATTGAAATAATGGGGCTCAACTTCTGGCTCTGCATATCTCTGCCTACGTATATGTTTTTTTCAGCAATTGGGATATACCTACTGTCAGCATACACACACCTGTCTTCAGGAATGTGTATCATTTAACTGTGGGATCAAATTTCTTTATTAAGCTGCCCTTAGGTTTATCATCCTCCAAAAGGGAGCCCCAAGTTGTGCCAAAAGATAAAACAAACTATCCAAGAGACTTCAGAGCCATTACCATCCATTTTCTTTAGGCAGAGGGGAAGGGCAGTATGACACCATAGACAAGAAAAATAATAAAATCATAGCATTATTAGCATTGGAAAAGACCTTCAAGATCCAGTCCAACTGTAAACCCACCATGACTATGCCTCCTAAAGCATAAGCAAAAAGAGAAAAGCCCTACTCCACTGAGATAATCTTCCCTCGCCTCTTTTTTTAAAACCATTTTCTTATTAACTCTAGCTCTTAGCTTAGGGCTTATATTTAGGCATGATAACAAGTTGTCTAGTACTCACTGTTCACAGGATATTGCTTTCCCGAGCCTTACCTCAACCAACCTTTCAAACATGTGTGCAAGAGGCAAAAAGGAATAGTGTGTATCACTGGGATTCAATAAAAATGCACTCTGCAAGAAAAAATAAGTTTCAATAGTTCTGTAGAACAAACTGATGCCTACCTCAACAATTCTTTCAAACATATGAGCCAAGGGCAGGAATGATATCAGAGTGTCATCAAGGGAAGGTATGAATGCTTTCTGAAAGTAAGAGTTCAGCGAAAGAGAATTAATGAGAATTAAATTTAATTATTGCTAATTAAATACAGTAATGTGTAATCAGACATCTGAGCTCTTCAGTTTCGCCTGTAATGAAACCACATTTTGTTTTTTTCTTTCATTAAAAATATTATATGAGTTAGAAGTCACTGCTGTAAACAGACATTACAGAAATTATAGCTGTTTGTTAGAGTCAAGTACAGTAATCATTCAGCTTATTGCAATTTATCATTTGTAAGGTTATGCATAGAAACAGTTTGAAAGAAGCCACAGAAAATTCAATTATAGACATTGTGAAAAGAAAAATTAAAGTAATAGTATGCCTTAGGAGTACAATATCACAGTCTAAGCCATCTTAGGTCAGAAGTTCTTTGTCAAGTTTGCTGCAGGAGTTAGGCTGTCACATTTATGGCAGGAGCATATTACACAATCTAACCACAAGATCAATATCTTAACTTGATTTCATATGCGAAGTATACGGCAAAACAACATGGTTACATTGGTTTTGTTAGATCTTAGAATTGTCTTCAGAGGCGGCCTATGAATGAACTTTAGTAGCCTACTGTAAACTAAAAGTCTGTCCTAAGTGTCAATATGTTCAATTATCCTTCTCACACATTCATGCAAGTATTTCCTCCCCATTCTTAATGGGTCTGTGCATCTCTGACGGAGAGCTTGCACCGCTGACGGCCACGATGACTCTGACAGAATGCAATGCATATTCCCATCTGTAACATCAGCCCAAACCCTAGGCATGGCACAATGAAACTCTGCTTTTCTCTCCACACTCCTGGATTATCACACTTAAGTGGAAAGGCCTTGGGGCCAGGGAAGCAAACAGTGCTGTGCCCACAGCTCCCCAGCAAGGTGACCCCGCGCAAGGCCCACAGCTGAAGCCAACACATCATTTTGGGCTGAGAAAAGCAGACTTCAGTAGCAGCAGAATTACTTTATTCTAGACCTTTCCATACTGCTCAAGATCTAGAGGAATGGCCTGAATGTTACCTCAGTGCCCAGCTTTGGGGACATCCACGCTGCCCAAGGCAGTTTGTATTACAAGTTCCCAGGTCGTGCCAGACCAGGGACTGTTGTTATGCAGCAATACAGGCTTGGGCAGAAGGAAACAAAAGCGTCCCCAGGAAGAGCCAGGAGATCCGCACTGGTCTGTGCGCAGCCCTGTGCTACCATGAGGCTGTTTCTAGTCCAGAGCTACATTCAGAAGAAACTAGGAGAGTTCCCCATGTTGAGAGAAGAAACCAGTAAGATCTATACAAGCAAATCCAATTAAATCTAGAACTTAGAGCTTTATCCATTCTTACATGGGAGGGCATTAAAAATGAAACGAATACACATACACAAAAATCTTTCAAATTTATCATGAATCACTATGCAACTTCTCACACATCTTCCAAAGCAAAAGAAAGGGGCCTCAAACACCAACCGACTTCAGAACTACTATTGACATAGTACTTGGCGTGCTGCCAAGCTTCATTTTCACTTGGATTTTACTGTGTTAAGACAAAAGTTACTGAAATCACAATGTCGTTTTTACTGCTAGGATACTTCCCCTCATTTTAAGTTACACATGGTACAAATCCACAACGTTAACCTTGCTGTTTACCTCTGTAGCTTTCACAAAAGCTGAAGTATTGCTGACTATGTTTTGATGAGTTATCATAGCTCCTTTGGGGTTTCCTGGGGAAGAAGCACATCAGGATGAAACAGTGAGATTTTTAGGTCCCTAAAATTATGTAGCAGAAGGCTAAACAAATGCATTTTATCAATCAGCAATCAGTCCCTTCTCAGATAATAATACCTTTGTGTGCTACACAAAGGCAGAGAATAGGCTAACATATTTGCAAAACATACATGCATATATACATAGCTTGTAATAGTGAAGGTATGTTGAAGTCATATTAATTATGAGACCAAATCTTAAGAAACCACTATATCTCTTGAATAAAATTCTGTAATCCAAAATTAAATACTTCTGTGAAGATCCATCTATTGAACTTGGAGACTCTTTACTTGGTCCTGGTTTAAAGATATAACTAATATAGTGCTTTTCCCAACACTCTCCCCACTGTTGGATCGTGTCGCACACCTGAAATTTGTTTCTCATCTAGGCGTTTTTTGTTTTCAGTTCTACAGTAAGCTGCATATTGCATAAGAGCTAAGAAAAAGATCCTGCTCTTTCATTTTTTCAGTATTTATTTAACTGAAGGTCTGAGATATGATCCAGGACCCCTATCATAATGGAAATAGTTTCAGTACCTATTTTTGAGCACAAAAAATATAGCCTCCTCACACTTCCAAGATATTGCAACTCTTTATTGGTCAATTGGAAACATCAAAGGGAGTCTTACCATAGAACTTCCCCAGCTACTACTTGCCAAAAAGATGCAGCAGCAGAGGGGAGTCTTGGAAAAAAAAGTAGGATTGCTTCTGCATTAGTTTTACACAAACAGGATAATAATTCTGCATAATGTAATGAGTAGTACCTGTCGTTCCACTGGTGAAACAGATCACTGCTAGATCTTCTGGCTTTGGAGGCTATGAAAGTTAAGAAAGTATTAGTATGGTTAAGATAGCAAGGAAAAAGATTTTCCTGGATAAAACACTGAAATACTAGTGTTACCTTGAGCTAAGGGAGACAGGTAGATTGACTAGGTTGGTCTACAGAACGCTACCCAACTTGGATTAAACTGATTGAACTAATTTCATGCTTACCATAGGTTTTTGCCTGTGTACTCTTCCCAGCTCCTACAGAAGGGGGAAGAAGGGAAGAAAGATTGTTTAGACATGAAAGCACTGCATTTGCTTTAAGTTTACCAGACAAGACGTCATCAAACACTATAATGTTTTATTGTTTAGACTGTTTGGGCATTTTAACCATAAAAAGTCTTGTGAAGGCTTTAAAGCAAGTTTTAGAAGATGCAAAAGAACAGATGAACTAGTGTGTGCTACAAATACAGAAGTGCTAACTAGTCTAAAACACGTGTATGCATCATTTTTTTTCCCCCTCAATAAAATCATTTATAAGAAGCTCAAGAGTAAGCAGTGTCATGACAAGTCATAACACATAGAAGACACGTGCTACTGACAGTCTTTGGCCAGATGACGCATGACCCATTTTAATAGGCACTTCACGTGTACTTCGCTGTTTAAGAAGCCTGTGATGAGAGGTCTTTGGTGGTCTGTACTCCCTTTGCACTGAAGAGTGCAGAGTATGAAGTTCACTTTCCCCCAGGGCCTCCCTTTCTTCTTTCTCCCTCCTTACCATAATTTAGGCCAAATCATTAAGGATGTCACAGATCTTCAGGGAAACAGTTCCCAAATATATCCTTTTACCAGTAGAAGACTAGAAGACATTACAATAAACAGGAGAGTTTTGAAAGTTTAAGCTCAATATTTTTGAGCTTAAAGCTTTTAAGTCTAGACTTCCTAACTCCGCTTATTTAGCATTAGAAACGATACTAGTTTAGAAACTTATGCAAGACAGTCCTTTTGTTAATCATAGGTTTGGAAGCACCTCTGAGGGCAGATACATCACTTGCCCATTGCCTTTGCGTTCCAAGTGCATGTTCATTTACTAGCCCTAGCATTGCTTTAGCTTGGTTAGCTGAAGAGGGGTATCAATAAGATCCTATGCAGGGGCAGGAAGCAAATACCAGGAAAAAGCAGTTAACATGCCCATGCCTAGAAGTTTGCCTTTTTGACACTGTGCCACTGCACAAAAGTTTGCCCATATGACAACCCCACTGTCTGTGGAAACAACAGCAGCCACATTCCAGAGGCCACTAGAAAGTCAGCACTTTTCTACAGCTTGTTTTAAGTAAGATTCACTGTTTACCTAATATACAACCAAAAACTCTATCCACTTCTCACCTAGGAGATCAACTGTAACATTTCTCCCTGTTTAACACCCATTGACTCACAGCTACACAGCTCTTAAGTAACTATACCACACATACATGTAGTAGGTAGAAACCAGGCTTACAGCATCTGGAAGATGCCCAGATGTTCAAATAACCTAGGAAGCACAGATGAACAAGATGCTCAAGGCAGAAATCTAGAAAACAACTACCATGTTCACCCAAGCATCATGTGCTTGAGCTATAATAGTATAGTTAAGTCAGAACTACAATGTACTTCGGAAAACTCCCTAAGCATCTAATTTTAAGCATCCAACTTTAATCCAACCCTTCTCCCAGTCTAGCATAACACTGTACGAGTCATTGATTCTGCATGGTATCTCTAGCTCCCTTACAGCCTGGCCGAGGTAGGTTACCTAAGATACAATCCACTGTCTTTTAAAAGCTATGCTGGCACTTTTTTCTCGTTACCAGAAGGTGGCCCCATTAACACAGAAAACAGCTGGGAAAACAAGTTTACTAAAGTTCAATGAAATTTAGCAATTCCTGCCAGTTACCAAGACACCTGCAGAACTCAACCATGATTATTTGGAAGTGCTAAAGTCTCAGTGAGTCAAGTCTTGACAAGAATTCAAGTTGGAACCAGGCTAAACCCTGTTTCATAATTTCACAATAGAAGTGTACACCATGCAGTTACAGCTGAGACCGATTTCTTCAATAACAAAACTGCAACAAAAGGTACTTGCAGACAAGATCACCACAGACACAACTATAAGACCTTGAATACTAAGTAGCTAGGCAAAACCCCAAAATCACACTGCCTTAATTACCACAGACTATTTTTGGAAAGATCAGATAATATTCTTCATCTCCCCCTACAAAAGTTTTGTAGATTCAGTGCACAGAGCAAGATAACATTTTACTACAAATCAAGACCTACAGAGATTCTTACTGCAGTCAGTATTTTGAAGCATGACCAGCATTGCTATGTGTGATTATCATTTCTTACTGCTTCACACAGGCAAGGCAATGCCCAGACCTTATGTTCTTTGGACCACATTAACAAGCTTTTGCACCAATAACTTGGCAACCATGATTTTACATTTGGCACACTGCGAGATGCCACTAGCGAGTTGTTTTCCTTCTTTGAAAATATCTATTTAAAAGACTTTGTTTAATTAACTCTTGAACTTTAAGTAGTCTGAAACTATTCCACCACACTGTGTTCAGAGTCCTGAAACCTGTTCAGTAAACTTGTCCAAAGTAAAGGAGCTGAAAGCAGTAAAGCAGGTTAAGTCTACTTACCACTATTTCTCTCATGCTGAAGATTTCTACCCCACACTTTTTGCCACGTTCCACAAGGTCTACACCAAAAGGCTCCATGATAACAATGGTGTTGAGGACTGGAGTCTCCCCCTTTTCCACACTGGTTAGCAGAAGCTTGGCCTTGTCAGGTTTGTCACAGAAAACCAATGACAAGTCAGCTGAGTAAGGAGAACGACAACATAAATAAGACAAAGGGAATTTAGACTAGATCCATACTTCAACATTTGGTACTATAAGACTCTTCTAGTCTGAAGATGACTAGAGTTCTACCCTGTGAGCTCTGCCCTCACACACACAGTTGCATATCTACTGAAGACGTCCTACCTTTGTTCACAATGTAAGTAATAGCTTCAGTTCCCAGCGTGTCGTAGAGCGGCACCACCACCAAGGAGTACGTATAGCATGCCTGTTCGATGATAACCCACTGCACAGGGAGAGAAGAGATGCGAGTCACTGCGCGTCTCCTGGTCAAAGCACACCTCCAGGAACTGCTCTTACTAGGATTCTGACGGGGAAGCCATTAGGGCAGAGCTCATTTGGGCAAGTCTTCAAGTGTGCATACATGTAGATAAAGTGTGCAGTGTAGATAAAGTACGCATACATGTGTTTACTATTAAGACCTACTAAATTTTTAACTGAGGGAGGAAGAAGAGTAAGGAATCCCAGGTGAGTCTTACCGAGTTCAGTAAAACTCAGTGCTGTCTTTAACACAGCATAGGCAAGTACTTCTAAAGCCAGTTAGCATATATGAGCTCTTTTTAACTTAGCCCCCAACAGAAAGAAATTTGGAGTACATCAATACCGCTTCATGTTTTCAGGTCATCAGGTAAGGCTTTAAGTAGTCTGAAACTATTCCACCACACTGTGTTCAGAGTCCTTTGATATTCTTGATATTGATATCAAGATATTCTTGATATTCTGGATTATCATGGCCTTTGATATTCTGGATTATCACAGTATGAATTAGTAAAGGATCTGCTCAAGTCTTGGCATACATTATGTTTCTACACACACTCTGTTCTTGGGTCTACATTAAATGCCTCTCATTTGATGGCCAGACATGTAACATAGTGTAGGAACCAGCAGAGTTTTTTGGAAAGTAAGACCAGAATGTTGCTCAGCATCAGTCACCACTAACCATTCCCCTTTAGAGGGATCTAATGATAAAGAAGAAAGCAGAAGACATCCATCCCTGCAAGCTGGGTTAGAGGGATTTGTCTACTAACAAGTGTATTCAATAAACATAAAAGATTATGTGCAACGTAAGCCGATGATGCTTTTTGTGATGCTGCTAGCCTAATTTTTATCCAAAGCACTGTTAAGATAAGGTAGTCATGCAATTTTCTGTACAGTAGTTATTTGGCAATGTCTGTACACATCTACCAAAATATAGCCATGTGTGGAACTCCAGGAGTGAGAGATTCTGGACACAAGAGAAGGCCAATTCAATTTTCTCCTGAAGGACAAAAATTCTCAGACATTGCACCCTTGGCCAGTTCCAGTTGATTGAACAGGACACCATTCTCTAAACTCACTGGACTTAGCATTCAGCAAGGATTGCAATAAGGGGGTTGGCTCTTTCTCCCACCCCCAGTCTGCACTTAATCAAACTTTCCAGTGTTTTTGCAGGACACTGGCCAATTACTTCACTGACACATAGTATTATTCCATATAACATCCAACATAGAAACTGCATTAACAAAATTGCTAAGCCTCAATTTTATAGTGTGTTTACTAAGGGCAAATTTCCTAAGTTAAATTTTTATGTACTGTCAGGACGGTCAAACTCAAAGAATATGAGGTATTTACACAATAAGTTGTGCCCTCATTCCCAAAGAACACTTCTTATAAAGCTAGCACAGCGACAGCTACCAGCTGGGCAGAATTTCACACAAACATTCCTCTTCCTGGCAAGTCTAAGCAA
>NW_010582617.1:390373-419078 GCF_000705375.1 Tinamus guttatus | reverse complement strand
TTTTTTTTTTTTTTTTTACAAGAAAATTCACTGAGTTCAATTGGACTACATTCCTGAAGAAGTTTCTCAGTTTTGGTGTCCAGACACATTCTTCTCTTTCTCTCTTTTTTTTCTTCAGCTATACCTTACATAGATTGAAGATACCCTACTAGGTACTCTACGGTAATTGATTAAATGTAAGACATCAAGAGAAGGTCTTCAACTGAGCATCTGTCACTGCTTAGTGGTTGTTATTCTTGCTGACATCAAGCTCAGCCTCTCACATCACTGCAGTTGACTTGTTCTTTATATATTTTGCATTTTAAAATTACCTCTTACATCCATCAGTGTTTGTCTGGTCAAGGTGCAGAAATCTCAAGCCATCCCTTATCTCCTCAGGAAAAAATCTTACTTTTCACGTTCTTCTGTGCCACTCTTGATAAAATTATGAGGTAGAACTTTGTAAGGAATTTGTGAGTGACACAGTTAGATAGAATTAGTCATGGAGAATCAGTATTACTTTCCATTTTCAGTTTCAATTAATCAGAAGGTTTCTATTTTTATTTTTAAATGAATATATGCAATTCTTTAATATACTAATCTATTCAATATCCTTATTGAAGAACAATTAATATATTCTTATATCCTAACTTATTCAATATACTAACTTATCTCAATATCCTTACATAACCATGAGGTTTACTGAGCTAGGCTAAAAACAAGCCTGAACACTGAGGCCTTCTTTTACTTACACAGTCCTTGCTACTTTGTTTTAAAACATACTTACAACAGACTCATACACAATTAACATAGGATTTCTGAGATTCAAAGACGCCTCTGGAGATCATCTGGTAAAGCCTCCGTGCTCAAAGCAGAGTCAGCTGGAGCAGGTTGCCCAGGACCATGTCCATTTATAATTTGAATGGACATTCATATTCATCTTTACTCCCACAGTAAAAGAGATTTTTTCTTATGTTTACGTCTCCTGTATTTCCAGCCTGGGGTCCTTGCCTTTCATCCTGTTACTGACCATCACTGAGAAGAGTTTGGCTCTGTCTTCTTTAGGTATTTATATATGTTGATTAAGATCCCCTGATTAATTCTCTGATTCTGTGTGATTCTGTAAATCTCAGGATGTGGTATTTATATATGCGGTGGGTAATGGAGAAAACTAGATTCTGTCTTTGAAAGAATAAAACATTCAAGGAATTCCTTAAATATGAATAAGCACTATATTAGTCTTATCAGACAGTGCACAGTCTGTGCTCTACACAGCTAAATGTCTGAGAGCTTATCTTTTTTTGGGGAAACTGTCTTGAGGGGTAAGCTTCTTGAATTACCGGACACATAACAAAAAAAAAAAACCCACACAATCAAGAATTGTCTAACACACAGCAAGTTTGTATTCTAGTTTTCTTCAAGTGCCTGTATTTTCACTTGGACCTCTTAATACACAGAAATATGCAGAAATTCTTAATTGTGTAATGGCATTACTGGCATGGACTAAGTAGTTTGTTATATTTCGATCCAAACTTTTAAATATGTCATGAAATTAACATTGTTCTACTATGTTATCGTACAAATTACCAAAATCTGCCCACTCAATAAATAAATCAGGCGCTATAATTGGACATAAATAGCTTTTGTTACTAACCTAATCAGTTTAGATAGCAAAAATGTTATTTCCATTTATTTTGATAAATAGTGATTTCTAGAACATTAGGAAAAGGTTTGGCACCTTCTTTCTTTTCCTTGGGAACTGATACTATATTGCTCACTTATCTGAACAAGGAACAAGATCATAAATATCATAAATGTAGTCTTTAATAAAAAAAAAATCTAGTGGAAAATCACTCTGTAGAACAGCCCCATAAAGTTTGAGTTGTTTTCAAGACCGTTCAATCCCTAATTAATACATATAAATAGAGATAGAGAGAGGAGTTTAAACTGCTATTTAGATTCTCAAGAATAATTTTAGGAATAAATTGCTGATGTCTCATCAAGATGTAGTATTAAATTGTTTTGAAGAGCCAGATCTGTCTCTGAAATGAAACCTCTTTATAAGCAACAGCAGAAAGATGTCTTATTTCTGCACAGAAATAAGGATTAGAAGAATCACAGAATCACAAAGAATGGTTCAGGTTGGAAGGGACCTCTAGGGATCATCTAGTCCAATCCCCCTGCTCCAGCAGGGACACCTAGAGCACATGGCACAGGGTGGTGTCCAGGCAGGTTTTGAAGATCTCCAGGGAAGGAGATTCCACAACCTCTCTGGGCAGCCTGTTCCAGGGCTCTGTCACCCTCCCAGGAAAGAAGTTCTTCCTCACATGGGGATGAAACTTCCTGTGTTTTATTTTTAAAATTTAATTTTATATTCAAAATACTTGCTTAACTTGAAATATCTGTAGTGACCAGTAAGTGAACGTATTCATAACTACAAATGGCTGGGCCTTCTTCAACCATTCAAATAAAATTTCTATGTAGACTGCCCATATTTCTCAAAATTTTCACGTTTGATATACAAATCTGACCTGTTTATAACCTTAAGGAAATTATTTTTATTTTTTTACACACATTCAGAGGCGTTCCAGACATGATCCTGGAAAACCTGATTGAACCATCATAAAATAGGTAAGTCAACTAAGAGTAGGAAGAATTTTTTGTCTTTACTGTGGTATATAGCCCAAAGTTATTCATCCTTTTCTAACACATACTTACTAGAAAGCCTAAGGGAATCCTACTGACTTTTTTTGTGTATGTCTGTTCCCCTACAGAATAAATGCCAAAATCATAGTCTTGCTCCATGTTTGCTAGCTGTCCTTACATGATTCATGACTTGAATATAATCTAAATTTACAAATGCCTCAAAACCAGCAGGTCCATTTCTTCTGTGTTTTTAACAATCTTCTCTTGAATGTATAGCTTTATCAAGACTTTATATGATATAAACATAATTACCATTATGTTGGCTGAAGAATACCATCAATCTCCATCAAACCCAGGATGGAAATAGAAAACAAACAAAAAAACAAAAAAACCTCACCACCTCTGAAATATATAACAGTGCTTATGGGAGAATGTACATATGATATATCCTTCTATGGAGGGCTAAGATAGGCTCTGTCTTAAAAAATAGTATTGACTACTCTGTTTCTCTATCTTTTATGATTATTAATCTCTATATGCTACCAGATTGCACGCCAGAAATTGTTGAGCCACCCATTATTTTCATTTGTCCCTGAAGGGCTGGAAAAGAGAAAACTAAGTTCAGAGATATATGCAAACCAACTCCGAGTGTTGATTTGTTATGGCTCTACTGTGTGCAGTTTAAGATAGCAAGAAAAAACGTGAGTGCAAATTAATAAATTTTGTCAGAGCTATGTACATGTTAAATAATTTATTTCAGACAGAATAACTGTGAGGTGTTTCAAATTATTAAAGAAAATCAATTCCAGTAAGAAATAAATAAATAAAGAGAAAATTAGTAGGAAGGACCTGCCTTTCACATTGTGAACCAAACATCAAGTTTCTGGCTAACTAGGATTTTCTCTTTCTGCCTCTCTTGATACTTGCTTAATAAGAGGTAGATTTCTGGTATATAATAAATGTGCACAGAAACAAGGTAAGTGTTTTAAAGATACAAGACAATTTTTCCCTTTTTTACTGTGGAACACCAAATCCTCCTGGACACTGTCACCTACCATCAGTACCTTAGTATAACTGCAGTCCTGCTGCCACAGTATTGCTACAAGCCAATAACAGTCTCTGCTTTATTGCACCTGTCACTTTTGGCAGCCACACTCTTCGCACTGTCATATTTCTCTTCCTCAACTATTTGCTTGATGCAAATGGAAAAATTGTGCTATCACCCAGGACAAGAGAGAGACATGGGTAGACTGGAGTGAGTCCAACAAAGAGCCACAAAGATGATAAAGGGCCTGAGGCATTTCTCATACAGGGAGAGGGTGTGAGAACTGAAACTGTTCAGCCTGAAGAAGAGAAGATGTAGGGGAATCTTATCAATGCACATAAATACCTGATGAGGAGGAGTAAAGAAGATGGAGCCAGATACTTCAGAGATGCCAAGTGACAGCATGAGAGTCAGTGGGCACAAACTGAGATAAAAGAAAACTCCATTTAAACATCAGAAAACACTTTTATTTTCTAGTCAGTGATTGCGCTCTGGAATAGATTGCCCAGAGAGGTTGTGGAGTCTCCAGCTGTGGAGATATTCAAAACTCGACAGGACGTGGCCCTGAGCAACCTGATGTAGTTAACCTTGCTCTGAGCAGGGGGGTTGGACTAGATGATCTCCAGAGGTGAGAGAGGACTTCAACCTTTCTGTGATCTGGTGATTTTGTGTGATGTTGTTGTTAAGCTAACAACAAAAATGCTATTGATGTTACATATAACCACAATAAATGGCATAACATTACAACTATTACACAGGAAAATTTACCATAATATTTTTAATAAAAGCAATTCTTTATTTATTAAAGTTACATTTTAAGGTAAGACTGCAGCAAACTACCATGGCAAAGTAAGTTTTAATACTTTTAATATAAAAGATAGGTTGAATTACACTCTCTCTTCAGAAAAACACAAACAGGGAAAATGAGGAAAAGAAAACAGTAATTCTGCTCAGATCTTTATGGAGCATAAACATTATAATCTTATGTAGTTTCTTGCAAATACGTGCTATGGGGAATTTCTTCCTATCATTGGAAGGGCTCTTCCCTTGTCCCTCCCCAAGATAATTCCCATATCTACTCATGTTAAAGTCTAAATTATTTTTTGAATGAAATTGATATCTTGTTGTTCCGAATGGGCTCGGGATTCAGCAATAATCACGCCAGAACGAGGTGACTACTTCGAGCATTTATTCAGATGAAAGCACATAAAAGAAGCAAAGTATGGATAACTACTCACAAGGTGATACCTGCTGACAGCATACTGGACTTGAACATCCTCTCGAGCTGGCAGATCAGAGAGAGAGAGATGCAAGAATGTCATTGCTCGAAGGCATTGGCTCCGGGGATCGTTGCCGTGCAAGTATTGACCACACTACGCAGACTGGGATGCTAGTTAGCAAAATTCTGCAATGCTACAATGACAGCTTTGCCATTATTGCTGTTAGATGTGGATTTGGCTTGGCACGCAACCTTCTTTTGATGGCTATGCTTCTACTTATGCATGGCCACAGGTGTGAGGAGGCAGGGGCATGTGCTGCATGACGCTAAGTGATCACACCACATCTATGCACGCCCAGGTCCGGAAGTTACGGGACCTGACTCATCAGTTGAGAGTGGTTGGTGGTTGGACTACATTCAGACAATTGACGTGGGGTTGGCCACGGCTACAGAAACTGTTATTAGAGCTGTTATTTCTATTTCCAATATTATCATATGCTGTATCCCTTGCATAATGGTGTTGACACGAGGCATGGTTGAGACTTCTATGAAAACATTATCTGTTCGGGTGCTTGGCTACGATAGATTGACCTCTACAGATCATGGGGTGGCATGTATTGGAGATGAAAATTTCTATGATCTGTAGAGTCATGACAATCTCCAATGGGAAGCAGATGCCAGACCTTGAGGAAAAAAGTGTTTGCCTGCCTAGGCTGGGCGATAAGGGGCACGGATGCTGCTGCTCAGCCCGGTTCACAGGCAGCCCCCGCTGGAAACCTGTTGAATTCGGCCGTTCGGCTGGGCTTGTAGCCAACTTAACCGTAGACGTCCTCCAAACTAGTTTTGGAGGCCAAACACCTGGAAATGAGGAAGAAGAGGAGGAAGACAGGACCCTCAAATTGAGCGCTGGGACCCCAATTGGTATGCGTACCTGCGTACCCAGAGGGGAGAGTTGCACGACTCGAGGCGGAGTTTGTCCTCCCCCCGGCCTTCCTCCTGTGTCGGACTGACCCTGCGTGCCAGGATGCACCGGGCATAGAGAGGACAGTGCAGAGAGAGCCGGGGGGGAAGGAGAAACTCCTGACTCTGAGGCCTATGCTGTCTCTGTGGGAGCCGGTCAGCAACTCTCTCTCTCTGATCTGCCAGCTCGAGAGGATGTTTGGGTCCAGGATCCTGCTGGCAGGTATCACCTCGTGAGTAGTTATCCATATTTTGCTTCTTTTATGTGCTTTCACCTGAATAAATGCTCGTTGTAGTCACCTCGTTCTGCGTGATTATTGCCGAATCCTGAGCCCATCTGGAACACTTGTGTAAATGTATTTCTTGAACAAACAAAAATATCCCAAATCTCTCCCTCTTTGTTTCTCCAGAAATAGAGTTCTGTCTTTTAGTTTTTGTTCTTTTTGGATCCATCGCTTCTTTATTTTTCCTTATCCATTTGTTACTCTTATCTGTGATCATAGGCAAAATTTATAGCTCTGTATAAGGGGAAACTAATTTTTTTGGGGGGGAAGGGCGCTATTGATCATCAGTGGAAGGGTCCATGTTAGCTCTAGGTCTAACGGAAGCCCCCAAATTCATACTGTATGTAAAGCTGTCATTAATATGTGAGGCTTAAGAACCAGCCAGGCTTACACTGAACAGCAAAAGCTTCTGATGGAGGTTTCTCTTGCAGGGTGTTGAGGGAGAACTCAGAGCCAGCAGCCTGTCAGGGCAGCTTATACTAACATTTACAGTTTGCAGAATGGCCTGGTCTATGCTACCCTGCTGAGTATCTTCCTTCTGGGATCACTGCAATCTTCATTCACTGCAAGTTGCTTCCCCTCCCATGAGCAATGATTTCTGGCATCCCAGATTTATATTTACCTGTGGATAAGACCTATTTATTTGGAACTTGCACAGTACATCTGGCAAAATCAGTTTACCTTCTGACAATACATTTTATTAAACTTCTGTAGGTGATTAGTGACATTTAAAATGTCACTTCAAATAAGTGTAGCTCCTGGCACAATGTATCATAATTTGATGGGTAAGTGTACAGTATTACAGCTCAGCTCCTGTCCTTTTTCTTCTTTTTTTTCCCTCCCTCTTTTCCTTTTTTTTTTCCCTTTTTTTTTCCTTTTTTTATGTTGAATAATTTCAATGTTAAATCAACTTGATGAGATTTCTATGTCTTATCATGCCATTTGATATTTTAAATACATGTCTTCAGAAAATTCTCTTATAAAGAGGATGGGTATTTAAAATCAGCCTAATCAGAACAAATGTTACGCTTTACATTTATGTTCCATTTCTTACTAGCTATACAAATCTCTCACATTTTTTTTTCACCAGACTTACACAAATATTCACATCTCAATTAGTAATCCAACTTTTAAAAATACTTTAAGGACTTTATTATTTTCCTGTCCTTGCTTTAAAATTACCTGGGTGTATCTTTGTCATCATTAAAAATTTAGTATTTATTAAGGAGAAGAAAGGTATCTTTTAACATTCCTAATGATTGATGATATTAATATGTGAGAAGACCCAAACACAGTAAAAACTGAAATAATTACTCCACAGAAGCTCAAATGAGGGAATGAAGTGCAAAAGTTTGTTTTATTGTGAAGTGGTTCACATAAAATAACTAATTAACAGTCACAAACTAAACATAAATTTGTATTGCATTGTCAGTTATAAATAGACTAGATAGATATAAATTAACAGTCAGAGATAAAACCAGTGAGCAACGGAACAACAACCAAAAGAGCTCATCAGTGAGGATGAGAAAATATAAAGCATTACTAATCGAGCTATGCTGGGCTTGAGTTAGGAAAATACGGGCACCGTTAGCTTACCTTGTTTAATAGCACTTGCTTACATTGAGGAAAATTATTTGGGAGTATGTTGAGATTTCCTTTATATTTCTGGATAGGCTTTGTTTGAGAGTTTAGGAAATTAAAAATGTTTATTCCAAGGTGACTGAGGTAATTCAACAAAGGTTAATCCTTTCTTGCATATGGAATTTGCAGTATGTGAGCATACCAAGCTCGTAGTAGCAGGCAAGGATGGAGAAGTAGAGAACACAGTCTGTGCCGTCCTCACTGTCGCTGCCCAGCTAGAGCACACACTGCTCCTCTGGTAAGGTCCAGAAGGGGAACAAAGTGGAATTGATTTTTTTCTCCTATTCACATAAGTGGAGCACTATATATCTTACTTGCCTGTCTGGAAGTTTCTGGAGGATTCATCTGAACAGATATGCATATGCACCTCTCCATGGCTATCTATCTAGATCTCATTCATTCATTCCCATTCCCTTCCATCCAGAAGGGAATAATAATAATAATAAAAATTTTAGAATCTGATTCATGTCATCACAAAGCACATTACTATAAATGTCACCTCAATCACAACCTCAAGATATCTCTTCCTCTGCATTGTCAATATGTGCCTGATGTATTTTAGAGATGTAGAGTCAGATGGATGAATCTTTTGTGCCTGTTTACATGGTTAAATCCTTTTCTCCTGTAGTATATGTCAAAAAACAAAACAGAACAAAACAAAAACAATGGGCTGGGACAAAACAAGACAAAGATAGAACCCTAGAAAAAAATGTCAGACTTCTGTAAATCTTCTGTTTGCTTGTATGTTTTTAATTGACAATGACTCTCTCTCTTGAGTGAAAGTGTATTCCTTCCTCAGGTAATCCTGGAATTAGATAGTTGACAGTTAAAAGAGTGGTTCCAGCTAAGGTTAGCTGATTCGGTTGTTAGAACTTGTAGCTAAGCATAGGTAGTTGATTTCAGTTGTTTTAAAGAACCATTAGAATGCAACCCTATTACTTCATTACTTAGGATATAATAAACTTCCTAATGTATTCTAAAATCTGCATCAGAAAAGAGAAACTGAAAGGAATAGGTAATGTTCTCTGTGGGCTTCCTTTCTATCATATACCATTCAATACGTTTTACTTGGTTTTACAAAATCATAGCAGAATCAATGTTTATAATAATTACACCTTATTGAAAAGAAAATAAATTCACTAATAAGGATTATAAATCAATTTCATTTTTTGATAACTATTATATAACTTGTAAATTAACAGAAGTTGTGTAGCCAAGAAAAGACATTCCTGGAAGATAAAACTAAAATGTCCTAAAGGATTTTCAATTTTTTTAAATAAGGCTGTTTTCAGGACAGCTTCAAAACAATTGTCTAGGCATCCAGCTGATGGTGATTACAAGAAAACAACAACAAGGTAATTCAGCTAATACTGTAAGCTAAGCAGTTTTCAGAGAAGAGACATTTCTTAGTCTGAGTCCCAATAGCATTTCTGCTATTTAACAATTTAGCAATTTAATTCATCTGATGCACTGTAGTTTTCTATAAGTACTTTAAAGATCATAAGTCTCAAAAAATGATGGTTTTAATATAGATTGTATATGATAAATGTAATGTTACACACCACTAATAATGAACACCACGAGCACAAAAGCCTGAAAATAAACCCTGTGTTTTCTTTTTTCTTTCACCTTCCCTTCAGTCACTGTTTCCAAATTTCATCACAACAAAACAATCAAATAACATGGAGTATGAAGCAAGCCCTTCTGACCTATGTCTTTTCTTTTAAGAAAATATAATGTACACACTATTTGTTCAAAATTTTATAGTTGAAACATCCTTTAGTAAGACAATTAAGAATACATTTCATTCCATAACCTTAGTCTATCTTTTTTTCTTCATATATTCTGAAAAAATATTTATGTAATGTCATTCCATTTCTCAAATAGATTAAAAATAGTTTTTTAGTTTAAAAGTACATAAAAATAAGAATTATTACATCAAAGATTGACAAATGATATATTTGTGATGAGTTAAGTCTAAATTAACTATAGACTTTTACAGTTTATCTCAAAATTTCAATGTTTTTGAACATTTTGAAACTTTGAAACTTTTGCTTTACTTGTCATTGGTCATAATATGAATAAAGGAAGAATAATTTCTAGGTTCTGCAATAGGTTCTTGTCAACAAAAGCTAAAAGTACTTACCCACCTTAAAAATTTAATCATAAAAAGATGCTTTTGCTGTTTTATGTGTTAGCAAAGAAAATATTTACTAGTGCTTTGGTGCATTAGCTTAAATATGTTTAAACAGCTGAAATATGTTTCTATATTTATTCATATCCTCCTAACAGAAAAGGGTTTATACAGATTGAAACATTTTAAATATGTCCAAGACTTCCCTTCCTTGATTTCTTGTATTTTTTGTCTTGTACAAAAATATGTCCCTGAATATATTTTGTATATTCCTAAGAAGTTTTCATGCAATGTAAATTAAAAGCTCTAATGCTTAAGAAGCCCTGTATCAGCTTAAACAGTTTAACTTAAGCATGAATTGTCTGTTGGAAACACTTGTGAAATGTTTATCAATAACTAGGTTTTCCAGATGAAAATATTCTTGTAATGAATAACCTGCATCTCTGCATGACATCTCAGCTGGTCATACCAAAATCTTTTAAGGTCTTAACTTCCATCTTCCATAGTAATGGAATCTGTTCTCTACAAGGCAAATGTATGAGTCTTTAGGAACTAATAAAATCAATTCATACAATTTCTACCAAATGTACTAGATATAAATGATCAACGAGAAATGGCGGTTGTTCTTTTCAAAGGTTGTATTGACCAAGCCTAAAATCAAGAAGGTTTTCCAAGTAGTAATTTTGAAAATGACAATGCATGAACCACCTGGACAAAGAAAACCTCTGCATGGGTTCAGGGAAACTGAGAAGGCTGTGAAGCTCGCAAAAAGAAAATATACAAAGATTACTGTTTTTCCCCTGTACTTACCATTTCTTCTTATTTTATGATAATGTCTTACACAAGGGTATGCATCACCTACAGCCACCATGGATTTGTCAACAGCAAATTATGTCAAGCCAATCTGATTTCCTTCCCTAACACAGGAAAAAGCCTTGCAGCTAGATAGAAAAAGATGTCAGATCTTGACTCCACTTGGGTTTTTGATGCTGTTGCACATGACATTCTTTTAATCAAGTTTGGAAAACATGGTCTAGAGGAAATTGCTGTAACGTCAATGTAAAGCTAGCTGCAAAAAGATATTAATACCACTATTTCACTAGAGTATTGAAAGTATCCATGTATCCAAGACCATAGAATATTTTCATTAATGGACTGATGATGAAGAAAATGATGTATTTATTAATTTTTCAGATAATATGAAGATAAAACAGATTCCTAGGATGTTGGAAGATTAAGAACTCAGAGGATTCCTAATGAATTGGAAAACATTGAAAAAGTAGGATGCAATTTGAATGAGCAAAAGAATTCATTTAAAAAAGAACTGTATATCCATCAAAATAATACATGATGAGTAGGTAATATAAGTCAGTAATAAAACTGCAGACAGGTATCCGAAGAGTACACACTAACCAGTCATTAACAATCTTCCTCCACTGAAAATCTTACTCCATGATCAGGAGCCTGGAACATCTGCTATGAGGAAAGACAGAGGGACCTGGGCCTGTTCAGCCTGGAGAAGAGAAGGCTGAGAGGGGACCTAATCAGTGTCTATAAGTACCTCAAGGGAGGCAGTGAAGAGAATGGTGCTGGCCTCTTTTCAGTGGTGGCCACCAACAGAACTAGAGGAAACGGCTGGAAACTGAAACATCAAAAGTTCCACAGGAACTTAAGGAAAATTTTTTTAACAGTGAGGGTGACAGAGCACTGGAACAGACTGCCCAGAGAAGTTGTGGAGTTTCCTTCTCTGGAGATCTTCCAAACCCGCTTGAATGCAGTCCTGTGCCACATGCTCTAGGTGACCCTGTGTGTGCAGGGGGGTAGGACTAGATGATCTCTAGATGTCCCTTCCAACCTTAAGCAGTGTATGAAAAATAAAAAAAAAAATTAAAAAAAAGTGAAAAATTAAAAAGTGAAAGACAAGTATTCTTCCAAGATGCCTTAATATGCCTGTTTAATATTGATTTATCTCAGATGGAATAACATGTCCTGGACTATGCACTTCATGGAAAACATATATGTAAACCAAGAAGAGTTTATGGGAGAGAATGAAAATTACCAGATTTCTGGAAAAATCATAAGCATGATGAAAAAGATTCTAGTTCTTTAGCTTAGAATACTGAAACTGAAGGGTTGAGATGGAAACAAAATTTGGTGCAAAATTGAGGACTGAAGAACAAAAGACAATTATTTGTTTTTTATAACCGATATCATGAGGGTATCATGAGGAGCACAGGTATAATATTTTGCCCAGTATTATGTAAAATGGATACAGCCATTCTATGCTTCTCTTCCTTGTGAAAAGAAAATGGTCCTAAAGACTACTTGTAGCCTCAAAGTTTGGACAAAAAACATGAATGACCTTTGGAATAAGTCATATAAATGCACAGTAGAGTGCAACAATTTATAATGTGATTACAACATTATTATAATGTGATTAGTGTCAAATACGAATGTAGTTTCATTCAGCATTCCTCCTCCAGGCTCTATGTACGGGCTAAGTGAAAAGGAATCTCAATAAGAGAGTGAGAAAAAGAGAAAACGTACAGAAGAATGGATATTTTTCTTTTCTTTATTCTGTCTGTGTGAATAGATTCTGTGAAAAGAACTGTAATACTGTATCTAATCTGTGGAGGCATCACTGTCGGGTTAGTTTAGTAAATTTAGTAAAACAACTTAAAAAAAAAAGTCTTGATAGGAACAATTACTATGTTGACTTGGTAACTTGATTTATATGCATCCACAAGAATGACTACCCTATTGCATGTGTGGAAAATTCAAAGCAAGAAAGGTTATTTCTCTAGGAGCTAATATGTTTTAATCCACTCCCACTGCATACATAATAGCAGATAGTTCCTGTGCATCAATTAAAATGATGCATGAATGAAAAGAAGGATGTTGCTATGTTTTCCTCCAGTTTTCAGAAGAAAAAGGAAGACAAAAATAAAACAGTAGAAAATTACAATATTCATGTCATCAATACTAACATTCAGTGCCAGTGTTGCTAAATCATCAAACAGAAGATCTGAGGTTCAAACAATTTGCTTTCTGGCTAAGTAAAGAGAAAAAAAAGTAATTATCATTGATCAGTTTGTGCAATTTCCTAATACATTGCTGTTACATGCTTTTTAGAGTGTCTTCACCTAATCTGGCATTTGTTCAATGTGATGCAAAATAAGATAACTGACATAAATCATAAATTCAAGAACTGAAATGATTCATGCAAAAGCAGATACAGAAGTGAGACAAATTTAGAAAAAAATATTTAATGATAGCTGTGTCAAAATGAATGAAGTCCCTGAAATTCTTTCTTCATACACTAATTGAAGTGATCACCAGACATCCTTCTGAGGAGAAATCTATGCCTTAGACAGGGAAGCTTATTTATTTTAGCACATGTAGCTTGAAGTACTATATGAAAAAGCTTTATTCAAGGAAGAGAATGCAAACAAGAAAAAAAAAACTGAGATGATTGACTAATAATGTTTCGTTACTTGTTTTCTGTCTGCTAAAAACATCCTTTTGAATTATGGGCTTTTCTATCAAAACTTAAAGTATGATGAAAGTTTAAGGGAAATATTTATAACTGTATATTGCTATGAGCAACCGAATTTCAAATTGATGGGTTTAATATTTTATCACAAACTACTAGCTCATTTAAAAAAATAAAATATATAGAAGAAATACAATTGAAAGATGAGAAAACAAAAACAAAACAAAATAACAAAACAAAAACAAAAACAAAACAAAATAGCAATAAATACTGGAACTTCAACACCACCACCACTTTTAAATTTATCATGTGACACCAGGATTCAAGTATTCTGTAAGTTAATATTTTTTTAGTATAGGATCTTCACACATAATGGAAAAAAAAAAAAAAAAACCTTTTCTAATTTATCTTTGATTCACCTCAGAGACCAGGTGCTATTGAAAAGCTGATTATGTGAAACAGTTATTTGCACATCTAGACTTAGAAACCCTTTCCTGGAACCAGATACATATCAGAGATTGTCTGAATTCAAATAAAACAGTAGTAGAAGAATGGGTTAACACAATTGCTGCTTCGAAGACTGAAGCGTTCTTGAACAGAATCGCTCTTTCATCAAAGCTTATTTCCCCTTTCTGTTTCTTGGGGTATCATGTCACTAATTTACATATATTTTCTTGTTCTAACATTCACTGTTCTCATATCTCCATGTATCTATCAGCTCTTGGCAGCTGTCTTATAATGTTCATCATCCTAGGGATATCATCAACACTAAAAACAAAATTCAATGAAGCCGCAAATTTACAGTCTGGATCAGGATAAGCAGATTAGGTGTCTGCTCCATAATAAGGATGTGAAGGGTTGCCATAGACAAACACCACCAAACGCAGCTCCTGCCAATGAATTATCATTCAGATTCAGTGGTTCTCAAGCTGTAAGAGCTGACTAAACAGCATGCCTGTATTCATATTCTGTAACAGCAACTTTAGGAAAGCATCCAAAGTGTGTTTTACTGGCCAAAATTCATTTTGCTTTCATCTTCACATTCTAGGGTCAAAACACAGGATCACAGTTCAGTACAGGTTTAAGAGTGAATTCAGAAAAGATGACTGAAGGCAACAAAACGTTTTTTTTTTTTTTTTTTTTGGATAAGCTTTGATAAGCTATAGTACGGTTTAATTACAATTAATGCAGGATTTGGAAAAAGATGTGATAGTATGGTGGGGTCATGGGCTGAAGGAAAGTTATTGACAGTGGCAAAGCATGCAATGCTGTAAGAAGAGCTAAGGGTTGCCTAACAGGAGCAGAAAAACTGCCTTGGACATCCTAGAATCACTCCTCATCAGTGAAGATATGCCTACTGTTCACTCATTGTCAAGGTCAAACCAAGACTTTTTATCTGGCATTGATTATTTTACACAGGTGATGTGGTATTGCACAGAAACACATGGACAGTTTATTGGAATACTAATTTCTTGGTATCTTTTTGCATAGGGTAACACTCCCTCAAATAAGTTAGTCATTCACCGTCTTGGTGATGATGGGAGTCTCTACTGCAAATATCCTTGCAAAGACAGCTTCCGCTAGACCAGATGAAACTCCTTGAACCACTGTTTTGGTGACCAACTCTTCTGTTTCTATTGTGAGCTTAAACTACATACAAAACCTAGCCTAACTACTCCATATCTTAAATATTGCAAAAGAATGTCCTATGTCCATATTCATGCAACTCCAGATAACAATTGCTACCATATACAAGTGTTTAATCTATGTACAGTTTAGACAGTTTTTCATGAGGAACAATCTGCAGAAATGCCCGAGACAGGCAGATTTTTCACCCAGGATATAAATCAACACATTTAAATATACAGGGAATATCTATCAATTAGTTTTCTGCTTTGCACAAAACATTGCTTTGCTGTGAAGTTAACTAGGATTCAGCCATTCACTTGTCTCCAGTCATTCTGTTTCCTCACTACCCAGGAAACTGATGATTGAGTGCACACAAGCATTGCCCTGATCCCTATCTGCACCACAATTTTAACCATGCAACAAATCTGGATCCCCAAATGAGATCAAAATTCTGACTTAAAATCCATAGTCTTCCAACTCTGGTCATGAAAAAGGAGAGGAGCTGCTAAGAGCAGAGAAAAGAGGCTCTCCTGCCTTTGCCCAAACATTGTCATGTGCAACATTTCAGTTGTGCATTACTGCTATCCTTTTCCCCGACCCAGATCATCACTCTCTGAGTTTTACCATTTTCCCTTAGCAACTCTGTAACTTATCTAAGCCCTTCACAGAATCAGAGACTTGCAGAATCACAGAATATTTGGGGCTGGAAGGGGCTTCTAGAGGTCATGTAGTCCAACATCCTCTGCTCAAGGAGGGGCACCTGGAGCATGTGGCACATTATTACATCCAGGCAGGTTTTGAATATCTCCAAAGAAGACTCTACCATCTCTCTGGGCAGCCTGTTCTAGGGCTCTGTCACCCTCACAGGAAAGAAGTTCTTCCTCACATGGAGGTGGAACTTCCTGTGTTTCAATTTATCCCCATCCCCCCTTGCCCTGCCACTGGCCACCAGAGAGAAGAGTTTGGCCTCATTCTCTTTACATTCTCCTTAGGTATTTGTACATGTTGATAAGATCCCCTCTCAAACGTCTCCAAGATAAACAGGCCTAGCTTGCTTAGCCTTTCCTCATAAGATACATGCTCCAGTCCCTTAATCATCTTTGATGCTCCAGTCCCTTAATCATCTTTGTCACTCTGTGCTTGACCTTCTCTAGAAGCTACACGTCCCTCTTGTACTGGGGAGTCCAGAACTGCACACAGTACTCCAGGTACAGCCTCACCAGAGCTGAGCAGATCGGCAGAATCACCTCCCTCAACCTGCTGGTAATACTCCTCCTAATGCAAGCCAGGATCCCATCGGCCTTCTTGGCCACAAGGGCACAAAATACTCTCTCACTACACAGGGCTCAAAAATACTTCTCACTATAGTGTCTAAAAACAGTTCTTACTCAAATGAATTCAATTTTTGCTTAAGTGCCTAGGAAGATGTGACTGGAATAATGCTGCACCACCCGACTGTGAGACAAACTGACAGTGTTGCCTGAGCCACTACGTTTAAAGAATTAAAGACAAACGCAAAAATAAAGAAAAAAAAACTATCTTGTGCTGTGCAAACATATGTGCAGCTGGGCATGAAAGGATTTTTGAGAGGTCAGTGCAGGTGAATGATGCCTATTAGCTACGACACATTCCTATTATTGAAAATAGGGTGGAAAAAGAAAATCATTGGTTCTTCTGCCACTAAGAAGACATCGTCAAGACTTGTGTAAAATAGAGTGGTTTTCCTCAAAGTAACTGATTGCCAAATTAGCTGACAGTTAATTAACTCAATACTCTTCCTAAGGCTAATTTGAATGGTCCTTCAACACTCCCCAGTTTACCCATGTAGTTTACCCCAGCATGTCTCTGCAGAAGAGCTGAAACCTTTACAAGATGCTAACACTGGCTTTTAACTGTTTTAGATTGCCTCATTTTGAATTACCTGCTTTCAAATTATCTAATAAAAGACAAGTCCTTGGTGAGTAAGATAAGCTAGAGATATTAGTTGGCATAACAACACTGGTTTAGTTCTGTTACGTGAACATCTGCTTTAAATCTTTTTCTAGATTCACTTTCAATTTAACACAGAGAAATAGATGTTCTAGGGAGCAGTTCAAAGATTCAGATTTAGATATCTGCTCTAAAACAAAATAAAATTTAACTTAAAAGTGCCAGTTTTACTTGCTTGACTATAAAACTAAGGTAGAAATTAGTACAGGGAAATATACATGCAATGTAGATGTCTAATGATGATCCAAATGAATCCTATCTTTGGTGGTCATAGTATATATATGTATATATATATGGAAAAAGAGGTAATTTACCATTAGATCTCAACTCACGTAAAATTTGCTCTAGTAAATTAGTAGAATTGTCTTTCTTCCTGCAATTTTCGCTTTCCCCATTTCTGTTGTTTTCATTTACTTTCATTTATGGAAATTTTCAGACACGGGAAAGTTCTTATTTAGCAGTTCTTAGAAAGACCTAGAGTTTTCAGAAGTGGATCTACTTTAGAAATACCCAAGGGATCTATTTTTTATTAAATTCAGAATATAATGTGCTTTTAAATATATTATTCTGTCTAAAAAGATAGCTTGTAATTTTGAGAATGATGTTATTTTCTCTGTGGAATTTATTTTTACAATAAACAAAACATGATCCAACAACAAGGATATCAAACGTTAAGAATCTTTCTATCTAATATTTAGAATACTGTTTCCAATGTTTTATAAAATAAATGCTCTATTTTTAATAATGCTCTATTTTTAATAATGCTCTATTTTTACTCACATCAGTGCCTTCATTTTCCCCTCTGACCTTTCCTGCTCATGCTGGTTACAGCTACCCAACCATTTTTTCAGGCATAGCATGGCCAGAAGAGAAGTGCTGAGAACAAGAAGCCAGAGATTGAGGAGCAATATGGTGAGAAGGGTATAGTTGTATAGATAACTTAGAATGATAGAATCATTATGTATGGAAAATAACCTTCAAGATCATCACATCCAACTGTAAACCCTTCAACACCACGTCTGTTAAATCATGTCCCTAAGTGCCTCATCTAGATGGTTTTCGAACACTGCCAGGGATGGTGACTCCACTACTTCCTGTTCCAATGATTGACTACTCTTTCTGTGTAGAAATTCTTCCTATTATCTAACCTGAACGTCCCCTGGTGCAATTTGAGGCCATTTGCTCTTGCCCTGTCATTAGTTACTCCAGAGAAGAGATCAACACCTGCCTCACTGCAATCTCCTTTCAGGTAGTTGTAGAGAGCAATAAGGTCTCCCCTGAGCCTCCTCTTCTCCAGACTAAATAATTCCAGCTCCGTCTCAGCTGCTCCTCCTAAGCTCTGTGCTTCAGCCCCTTCACCAGCTTCATTGCCTTTCTTTGGAAATGCTCCAGCACTTCAATGTCTTTGTTGTAGTGAGAGACCCAAAACTGAACACAGTGTTTGAGGTGAGGCCTCATCACTGCTAAGGACAGTACTTCTGTTCAGTGTATATCTGGGGACTTTGTCACTTCTTGTTCAATACAAGCAGTATTTAGGTGTCAACACAGAAACTAACAACAATCAAATGTCACACACACAAAAACAATAACAACAACAACAACAACAACAAAAGTGCATAATGTTGCAAAACTAGATGATAAAACTCTAAAGGACATTGTGGCTGAGTATCTTTCCTTACCTAATATTCAGTTACTTTTTTAGACCTCTTTAGAGCTACCTCTTTATCACTAGGAGACAGAGCTGTATGAAATGAACATATCCAGATCTTTTCCTTTTTCTTTTCCTTTTTTTTTTTTTTTTTCTTGCTTGCTTGCTTGCTTGATCCTACTTTGAAATTTAAGCCAAATGAGGGTGGAGATGTTGCTACTGATGTTAGGCTCTTCTGAATGTAACCTAATAGTACAGGGCTTGCACAGAAGCAGGAAATCAAAGTTCTTTTTTTCTTTTTATACTGAGGAATTTAAACACATTTCTGCTGTCTGCTGGAGGAGTGCCCTAGTGATCAAATTCTAAAGTACAAAGGGAAGAGGCAGCCCTGGGCCACTTAGGAAAAAAATAATAATAAAAAAAGAAAAATAGAAAAAGAGAACTTATAAGAAATTATTCCCAATGAGATTTCAGGCTATCTGGCTTCCAGCTAGACAGAACAGCCCTAGCCCAGTATGAGCATCTGAGCTATAAAAAGGAGTGGAGTTTGAAATTCTGCTCTTAAGTAACTGGAAATGCTACTGTCTCAGCATCTGAGCGGTTTTGATTTATTGCTCCAGAGAATCTAACTCACCCTCTAGCTTACACATCCAAGCCATGATGCTTTCAGAAAACATTTAGGCTCCTGCGTTCTTTCTTGAACCTAACCCTCAGGCCAGCAAACTTTGAGATATTGGTTTCTTCAGCTCTCTCTTTACTACTTTATGTAGTATAAAGAGAATATTTGATAGAAGAAATAACAGGACATATAAGACTTGATAAGAAAAATAAAATGCAATATTAGTTTAGCAAATAAATGGGTATTGAGTTTCTTTCTTTTATCTTGTTTTCAATTATGTGCTAAAGTGTTGTCATCTCATAATTTACTTACTGTTTTAATGCATGAAAATCTACGTCCATACTTGAAAGACAAATCTTCAACGTGTATTTATGTCCACTATAAAATATTTGTAGCAGTAATCTATTCAATCAAAATGAGCATTATTATAGCTATCTACTCAGTGTTTCTAAGAAAATCTGAATCTCAGTCTTCATTAGAAAAGTCAAAGTTTGAACATCTTGCTTTTAAAATTTCAAATAATAAACTGCATCTCTTTTTTAATATTACAATGCACGTTTCAAACATTAAAGGAGTTATCATCATGGAATTATAAAAATATTTAACAAATAAAAATTAAGAACAGAGGTCTGACACTATGATGGTGAATTGGAACAACTGTAGGATGTTTAATATACTTAGTTGTATGTGTTTTAAGCATTTAAGAGAGGCATATAAAAGTGCATTTGATAAAGCATAGACTTCCTTCCTACTGTCAGATAGTAATTCTCCATTAAAGTTTATTGTGCTGGTATATTAGTTAATTGTATTTGTCATTTAATTTTATCAGAGCAGCAAAAAATAATATTACTTTTATTTAAAAAGTGCATGTTTATTAAGATAATCTGTAGCAAAAAATCTGGAATGATAGATATCACTGTGTTCAGTTCATTTTATCAAAATCAATGGAAAGACTAACTGAAGAGAAAGAAAATGTTGTCTAACATCCTACAATAAAAAGAATTTCTTGGAACTGTTTCTGAAATTTTATCCTGTTATGCAAAATAGACTCTTCTTTCATCATGCTGACACATAGTTACAGACATATAACCTTTTCTTCAGCTTTTGTTCAGTGTTTCATTCAAAATTTTATGCTACATTTCTAACAAAAAGACACTATCATAAAAATGAGAGTGATTATGCTTCTTAGAACTGATCCAACTTATGATAATGATTTTTCTATATATACAGTTTTCAGACTACTGTGTTAAACAATTGAAGAAATAGGTATCTTAGGTAATTCAATTGAAATTTAGGGGGTTTGTAGTAGAGTAAAATGGAAAATTGACATGAAATACTGTGCAGTCATAAAAGCAAAATGCTTTTTTAATATCAGCTTTTTTTTTTCTATTAGTTCTAGTATGGTTAAAATTCTTCAAAAATGTATAATAAAGAAAGAAGTGCCATTGGACATACTTCTATCCTTGAGATATCTGTGGGTACGGAGGCAAATATCTTCGGGGAGTAGGCCAAGAGACAGACTTTCTGTCTTGTTTAGGAATTAGAACCATGAAAAGTTCTTGAGAGAAGCTTAAAACAGGTAGTATTGATGTTCCCAAGTGTTGTTA
Source organism: Tinamus guttatus (assembly GCF_000705375.1). Next base: position 398,185 of record NW_010582617.1, on the reverse strand, counting down.
ATAGAGTCTTGGCTAATTCAGCATAACTTAACACTGTTAAGGCATTTTTTGCACTGTTGCACCTGGGAGGGCTTTGTTATCAACAGCTGATGAAGCACTATCAATTCCTTCTTACTTCTGGCCAAATGAGAAATATATCCTTGAAGGAAAGTTGGTAAGAGGAATAACCGAGAAATGGAGAATCCAACTAGATTTAAGACAAGAGGATGCTGAAATGATAAAGACCCACGGCATAATCCTGGCAGACCTAGGGTAAGTCTTCTGCAGGAAAACTACATAGCCTGGTTATAACTTAAGGAAATTAAAGAAGGATTGAATCTGCTTATTGTGGGCATGTAATCTACATGCAAATGAATGTACTTAGGGAAATGACACTCATGAAGTAAATGCCTAAATCTTTGATGGAGGGTAGGGGTACTTTTGAAAGCCTCCAGGAAAAGATTTTGCTCACTTATTCTGGGTTCTTGCTCCAACAGAATGGAAAATATCCAGTTTAATACCCAAGTTAGGCAGTTCCATTCCTGAGTCTGTTGAGTCTTCTATTAATTGATGCATATGGACTTCAAAAAATAATCTATTACTGACAGCCATCAATCATTAACTTTCCTACTTACAGCAGGGGATAAAGTTCCACCGTGGCAAAACACATATATGCATGAAGTCAGTCAGGAATTCTTAGAGTTGTAAGGTATGGTGGGATATAGGGAGTAATATGACATTACAAAAGATAAGAGAATGGTAAGGTAAGCATGTATTACAAATGCTATATGAGGACTACAGCAAAATAAAAAGACTTAAAAATAAAGAGTATTATTATTTCTTCTAGCTCCTGAGTAGCAGTTCTTTTAATAAAACTGAAATATTAGGAACATCTTCTGTGGAAACTATAACAGGCTGTCATCATGATAAGTGCTTCCAGCAGAAGTAGTGGCAAAGCATATGCAGCTACAGTTTTCAGACTTGCTTAGTTTTATGCGAGCAATATCAAAACTAAACTAGGCTGTTATTTTTGTTTTTACCAGTTTCATATATGTTCATTGCTAAAGGTTGCTTTTCTGGTATGTAGTTTTTTGCAAAGGTAGATGCACAGCAGAGATTGTGAAGTTTATTCAAGAAAAACAGCAGTGCATTCAGACTTCCCCCTCTATAATTTAATGTAAATTTAGGCAAAAACATTTATGGACTAAAAACTGAAACACAATGGATTTTTTTTTCTCTAAATAAAAGCCCTGACTGCTTTCTTTAAAGTAGTGAATAGCTGTATACAGTGAAAAAAATCCTAGATAACAGCACTAATTAAATTTTTAATTGTATCTGTATGAATTACCAAGGGCAGAAGAAAAATCATATACAGAACAGTGCTTAATGTTTTTTAGTCCTCTACCCTGCTCTCCCCCCACCTCTTCCCACTCTTCTTTTTTAACTGCTTCTGGAAGCCCGTTCAGCTAAACTAGAGAGTGCAAGAGCATCCCCTGCAGGAACATTTTAGTCCATGATGATTTTTTCTTTTCTGTAGTGCTTTTTGTTCTGTTAATTTGTATTCATCTTGCATGGTGCATGGTAATTGTGTCTAGAGAATTAGAGACGGATGGCTATTGCAGTGGTAATAGAATTACTATCAGTGTTCTAGACTGGTAAAAGGATTCTGAATTTCAGTCAGAGGATTTAAAAACACATGCTGAAATGTATATATGGATCTCTTTTCTGCAGCACTAGTTATAGATGTATTTTTTCTTTGGGTTATAAATGGGATCATTTAAAGCTAGAAAATATTGTTAAGAACACTGAATACAGAGCTCTCTGAAGAAGCACCTTCATGTTTCTGCATATTAACAATATATAAGTGCACATGCATGCATGTACACATTCTGGAGAGGACCAGTAGCCTCATCCCGTGCCCATGAATTCAATCGGAATTTTGAACATTTGGCAAAATGGTAGGTTCTAATTGCTATTTCCTTCAACAATATGTGCTTTCTGACTGAATTTCCCCAACTTCATTTACATAAAGAGAAAAAGAGGAAAGTTCTAGTCAATAAATGTTAAATATTATGTATATGGTCAAGAAGTCTGACCTATTTTTTGTTTCAGTGGATGACTGTATAAAAATTCAGTAAATGTGGATGGCAAATGTCAGCTTCTGTTACAAATGATATAGAAAAACAAGCGTATTGTTATAACAGTCTGAGGGTTACATTTCAAGGAGCAGAGATATATTATTTTGCTGTGCATTTGTAGTATACAGTTCAACAAAGAACAGATGAATTATGTCCTTTGTTCTTTGGAAGTATTGATAGCAGATATATATGTCCTAAATACAAGTACTAAACTGTAAATCTGTAAATTCCACTTGAGTATAAGAAGCCAAGAAGAAATGTAAGTTATTTTATTTCTGCAAAAAGACCCGACCTATTCATCTAACTGAAAATATGGTTCAGTTGAAACTTGAGCTCATGCAAATGAAAGAAATCAAATCAAGTTATTTTACTGAAAATGATTTTGTGTTGGTTTAACAGGGAGAATTTGGATGTGGAATCAGGTCTCTGACTCCAGGAAATATCAATATATATTAGCAATACATATGGCAGTCTGTGGGTAAGGTTTCAAAACTAGAGGAAGAAGAGCTATTTGAATCCCAGCCTCCCATAGCATACAGATGAATGCACACCATTCTATCGAGGAAAGTAGTATCTTCTGTTTTTTTTTCTTTTTCAGCCAGTCCAGGTTTTTTTATTATTATTTTTATTTTTTTATTTTTTTACCACTGTGATATAGCAAACAGGAGCTGGGCTTTAGGATATAGAAAAGTTGAGCACATTTTCTAAACCCCACATTCCCACATTGGGTCTGCTTTCTACATCATGTCTGTTTGTGAATGTTGAGCTCACCAATTTACAGACAGCATTTTCTTCAGAATTTCTCTTTGAGCTTTCTCGCTAAACTTCTGAGACTTTATATCATGATAAGCAGCAGTTTGGTGTTATCACGGCCTTCCTAGCTCATCTGTTTAAAATCTCCAGACAACAATCCACCTAATTATAGTGCCAATAAAGGTTATCATTTTGCACTTACAATTTTTTTGTATCTGACATACTAGTAATATATGTTTTTACACTATTCATCGTGTTACAGACTGTTTTAGAATCTCAGTCTCACAGCTATAAAGCTCCTGATTTCTAGACAAATCTGTTTCTCTGGCAGTATATAGCTGTTTTCTGTTGTGTTTGTACTATTCTTTAGATTTTGGCATTCATTTTTCTTTCTTGTTCTGTATGTAAGAAAGAAGAAAACATAGCTGTTTGCAGCCTTATTTTTGCGTTTGATCATCATACTATCTCTTCACTACATCATTTTGTGGCTGATTTAAATTGTATTAGACATGAATAGCCAGACCTGTACACAGAGGTACACATAATCTCTCCTTGGGATGTTGCATTATCATATTTCTCCCTTACTGTATATATTGTCATCATTTGTCCTAACATTGTTTGACATTTTTATGGTTACATATTTTTTTGTTTCTGTTGGCTAGCCTCTCCCATTGACACAATATCCAAGCAACATTCTTTGATTTATAAGTTGTAATGATTTTAAATAATTTTGCAGAAGCATGTCTACCTGATGAATATATTTGAACATTAATCTATTTAAATGGCTAATAGGTGTTTTTTCTCCTCCAAAAGTTAAAAATGTTTTTTGCTAGTTAACAACCTATTTTTAGGGTCTCACATTCTATTCAATATTTATATCTCTTCCTTTAATGTTCATTTCAATTTTATATAAACATAAATTTTAAAATCCTTGGGCTTTGTACCTCATTAATAGCAGATGGCTTCAGGTGCTTAAAAGTATATGACCTGCAGCACTTGAATGTATGGGAGAAGCACCCTAGACTATCATCTGAAACACACAGCCTGTGAAAGAATCTTTTTGGCGTGGCATCTGAAGGTCATATAGCATACTTTGAGACATTTTCAGAAGAAACAACGTCTATATTTAGAAAACTGAATATCATATTGAATTTGCTTAGACACTTTTGCCTAAACATAGGTATACAGCATCATTTTAGGCTCTGTAGGGTATTCCTTGGCTTCCAACCGCTATTGCAAAAGGGAATAGATGGCCGGTAAGTCCTTTTTTTTTTTTTTTTTTTTTTTTTTCTGTATGCCTATCTTCCACACATTTTAAATAATTAAGGATGTTATTAGTCAAATGTCACTAGTTTTCTTTGTTAAGCAACAGAATACTGATCCAAATATGGTGGGATCAACTAAGCTAAGTGCTTAGATTCCCGTTTATTTAATAAAGAGTCAATAAATCAGTGGCAATCTAATGAATAGAGTTAATGGATTCTGAAGACCTATTCAGGTCAATTGAAAAAGTCCTCGTAATTCTCAAACTCAGATGACTCTTTGATTGGGAGATTTGCCTAAAAATAGGTGTTTAGTGTCATTCCAAATCCTCCCAGTGTGTCTATGATATCCACATATGCCTGGCACACAGGACACAAAATGGTTAGGAGACATAGTTCTATAGCACCACTTGCAAGTCACATGGAATAACCTGGGACATCTCATACATGGGTAAATGAATTATTCTCTAGATCTGCATTGACTATAACAGAAGCTTAGATACCTAGTTAACTTGCAGACACCTTTATGTAGATGCTCAAATTTACATGCCTATATTCTGGGTATAAATACCACTAAATATGTCAAATATATTACCTCTTTGCTAAAGTAATTATTGCATATTTAAACCAATTATTCAATTTTAGAAAGATCTTAAGAAAAAACTTCTAATCTGAAGATGTCAGGCCAGGTTTTTTGGCTCTCCAGAAGTAAAGTGCTTTCTGGAAGAGGTCTTAATATCTCTGTTCCTTACTCCCAAAGCCTCTGAGCAAAAGGTTGTATCTGTATATTCCATTCCCAGTGGTACATTTTTTTCTTCCATAAATGTGTCTGACTACTTTCTGAATCAAAAGAAATAGCTAATACCTATAAAATAAAAATTCTGTATAAATTTTGGCAATGACCGCCACAATGGTTTTCTGTGGAAGATATTCAGCAGGGTACTATGTTCTTTTGAAATGATAACTAAGTACAAAGGAAGCTGAACAAGTCACTGTGGAGAATATAGCAATGGTACAGTCCTTTTTCAAAGCCATGTTTACTAAGAAGTGCCATCTTGGCTAGTCTCAGATAAAGAGCTAAACTACTGTAGGAAGTAGCATCTGGGTTGAGAGACAGGTAGTACCAGCCGTATGACAGCAACAAGCTATTTCTGAGCCTCTTAGGGATAACAGAATCTGTAGCACATTTTAAAGCCAGGAATGTAATGCAGCCTTTTCTAACAGCGGCTGTCTGAGATCAGATACCTGTCACCGCTCCAGAACACAACACTGTCGGTTCCAGGCCTCAAACAAGCATACTTACTTTGATAAACAGGAGCAGAAATGGTTCCGTGCTGGAAAAATATCAAATGTTTTACTGGCAGGGAGTTTGTTTTGTTTTGTTTTTCTCTTACTTAAAAGTACTCAGAGACTTAGAATCTTCACAGGATTTTTGGAGAGGAAGGATAAGTGCAGACTTAGGAGGTGGAAGGCTGAAATACAGTTTCAATTTCCTATTGTTTTTCCCCCTTTTTCTATAGCTGTCAGACATAAGAGACACTCACAAAAGAACATTGTCTCTTATTAGCTTCTTCTTTATCTTTGCATAGTGAATACAAATAAATATTATTATTATTATTATTATAAAAACATTTTAACTATTATAGAGATGGGGATCCAATCCAGATTTTTAATTTAATTTTTATCAATCAGTTGTGTATTTTTAAAAGCAAGTAATTTTGTATTTTTCTATAAAACCTTCAAAAATAATGTGTCTAATTTCACTGACTTTAAATTAAAATACATAGTTGTTGACTTGAGCCTTCAGGAACAATGGCACAGCTTCCAGAAGTCTCTAAGCCAGAGCAATTCAGGATAGAAGTCTTTTTTTTTTTTTTTTTTTTTTTTTTAGATAATTAGCCAAGTGCAGTAAAAACTGTTTCTTAAACATCTATCAAATGTTAATGTTATTGGATGAATATAATGAGTTAGTGACTCATCAGCTAAAATGCTGACACCTGTAAAATTCCTGACGGCAGCCACATTAACTAGAAAGTCACTTGGCTCCTGTGGCATTCTTTTAAAAAATCTACTATTGTAGAGGACAACCTCTTCTGTGATAAGAAAAATATAGAGTATCAGATTGAACTAGTTTTGCATTTAATTGCAAGGCATTATAAATGATTTATATCTGTCATTTTAGAAATGGAAAGGCTAGTATATTTTAATATAAGTGATCCACTCTTTTTTCTTTCTCAGAAAAATTACACTAGGTATTGACTAGATTTCTGACTTAGAGTGCATTAAAAAAATGACTAATTTTAAATATTGTCCATTAGGGGTCACCTTCTAAATTTCAGTACAATAATATATTGGGAAAGCAGAAAATTCGGGTAGGTTTTTTTGGCCCAAGTCATACTTTACTTTGATATGTATCAAATCCATATCTCTGCATGTGTGTATATATATACTCAAGATCTATATATGATACACAAAAAATGTATATACAGAAACACATCTGAAATAATTCCATGCAGCATATATTTTTAATTTCCTCTGTGTCCTATAATCATTTCTTCCTGTGTGCTTTCTACATGCAACCTATCAAGCCTCATTTATTGTCTCTGAGACTTATTCTAGTGGTCCATTGTCAGAAATTATATAACCTTTATACTCTCAGTGCTGTGCTGCAGCCTCGTTCCTACTCTTGTATCTCCATTGTTAGGGCCATAAATGCTTCAGGTTTCAGCGGTATGGCATACAAAATGCTTAAACTTCCTCCTGGTCTGGTCAGAAATACCTTAATAGAGCACTTTCCTGAAGATGGGCTATCTTCAAGCAAACTGATATTTATAAAGCAACTGCCTTACCATACTACTGCATCGCAGCTAGTCAGTCTCATATTACCTTGCCTGGCTTGTTCATGAGTAGTGCAGATAATGGAGTTATTCAGCATCTGTTCCTGTTCCGATTTATTTCTATTTCTTACACACTGTGTCTTGTAGATTAGCATTTACATCATGCCTATGCTTGACTGGGATCAATAAACAAGATGATAGTTCTTCATTCATCTTGTCTAGAACCTCATGCTTCAAGACACAGAGCAGGTTCTAAACACGCTGAACTAAAAGCTGTCATTTTTGAAGACTACTATGAGAAAAGCAGTGACACCTCCTTCTCTACTGCAGAACAGAAGGGCATTAAAGCCGAAGAAACAGTGGCATTTGTTCCTGTTAACTTCTGTTGATACTTTTAAATGAGTTCTACAAAGCAACATTTTTTAAAACATAAAACAATTTTCAAAATATATTAATATTAATTATCTGTATTGTTTTTTTTTTTAAAAAAAATTGCCAATATTAGGGCAGAGAGTTCAGCTTTTTTACATCATATGTTGGTAGCAAAGTCCTGCACAGGCATTGAACCAATTCCTGAAAAAAATAACTGAAGGCAATACTAGTATTGTAAAATAGTGAGCAGTAAAGTATATCAAAATAGTAAAGCATTTAAAATAGAATAATACTAACGTGAATTAGAAATAGAATTATCTAGGCTATATTTAAAGATAGTCGATACAGCATTTTCTTCTTATGTCTAGTTCACACTGTTCCCGTGGTAAGATCTATATTACAATAGGCTTGTCACTGAATTTTTATTTATTCAGTAAGTAAGCAATTTTCAGTCACTAGGATTATTTCATA
>NW_010582617.1:380326-390345 GCF_000705375.1 Tinamus guttatus | reverse complement strand
CTAATATATGTATCTATGATAATTCTTCCAAAAAAAGGAATTGGTACGAGAAAGTACCATGCAAAGACATTAGAATTAAGAATTCAGTGTGGTTTACAGCAAGGAGTTTACATCACCAGTGAAATTGCACTGTCATTCAAATCAATAGCAAAACTTCTATCTGTTCATACACGCTATCATAAACCAATGTACAGCATCATACAAGAGAGTACTGCATTCAGTTTGGAGAAACCTATGCCCATACTACCTGTACAGCAATGTTTTACATTAAGGTTAAGCCATTTTTCATATGAAAAATGAAAATGTTTTGGGGTACAGCATTTTTAGTAATAACATACACCCACCCTTATCTTAGGTAAAGAGATGTTGTATTCTTGTATTAATGAAGGAGTGATTTAAAGAACATTCTTGCAAAGAATAACATTTTCTCTGAGGTGGCATAAGCTACACTTTTTTTCTTTTTTTTTAAGCAGTTTAAAACTTTTTTGGATAGAAATTGAGTGCAGTTTTTTTTTTTCATATATTTTGGAAATTGCTAAAACCCATATTGCTTTGACTAATGTAATACAAAACAACTGACTTCCCCTTCTTTCCCTGAGTTATGAGAAATGTGATGTCAAGCTACGCTTTGTTAGCCTGATTTAGAACTGGGAGTCAAGAGCCGGTCTTTCACCTGTAAGTGACAGCCAAACCATCTAGCTGCTGGATCTATTCTACTTTGTATAAATAGCAATTGGAGCCACAGCTTGCACCTGACTCTCATACTTCCAAAACAAGTGCCTTAATCACTGGTGTATAGAGACAATCACTCATTTGTTCTGGCCCAGTGAATATTTATTTATTTAAAGTAGAGCAGCTCCAATGAGAGAGGCAGAGACTGATGTAGTATATTTTAGTAGAAGGGTAATTACACAACAGAATTTATGTTAGTCAATAAATCCCTGCAACAGGGAATCACAAGATAAAACTATTACAAAAAGTCTTTGTCGTACATTTAGACAGATGGCCGTTCTGAGAAATGGCACTTCTAGCAGAACATATTTCTCTTTGAAATCACGCTATATCAAAAATGAAAGAACAACTCTTAGATTGATGTATTAGATGCAGAAGTACTCCTCCTTCCTATGACCGATAATCAACTAAGTGAAGAAGTAGGATGGGACTCAAAATACTTGGATGGTAGTCTTGATTCTAGCAGCAATCTGGCCTCTAATCCTGCAAAAATGAATTCACCTCTCTTTTACTTGAATTTTGCTGTGTGCACTTAGATCATTAGCTCTTGGGGAGATAGGACTGTCTCCTGCTCTTTCTGGTTTTATGAACATGCTCCAGATGAATGGATCTTTGTCGAGGCTTTATATATTAAGATATTGCACATAATGTGCTTTGGCAATCTCTATTAATAAAAATAATGCACTGTAATGAAACACTACAATATTTATAAGTATCATAGCCCTGTCCACCTAATTGCTAACATTCATTTTAATCAAAGAATTAGAAGTTGTCTCAGTATAAAAAATCTGTAGAACTGAGCTAGTCTAACGAATTTCATTAATGATGTTCGCAGTTTCTTTTAATTCAAGTTAATAACTGAAAAGCAAAATCTGATTTCCAAATACGAATAACCTAGGTATTGCTTTTATTATTTTTTGTTGAGGTTGTCTTTCTTGCAAGAAAAAGAGGAAAGTGAAACTGCTTCAAATTTTCACTTCAGATTAAGATTTATGAAAGGCTCCAAGACAGTCATTCTAGTTCAAAAGTTGCAGGGCTAGAATATATTAATCTATTTAGGAGTGTTATAGACCCAGTTAACTCAAATACATAGTACATAGACTGGAGATTTGTATAATTGAGAAAGGGTTCCACACAGTAAGAAGTTTCATCCATGCCAAGAGCAGTAAATAATGATATGTTTTCTTCACTTGATGGTACTTGCTGATGAGTTATCTGATCTTCACTCATTTCATAAAGGAGACGAAACCACAAAATAAAAATTGGTATCATATTTGGGCAGCTTGACCTACTTTGAAAAATGACTAGACTTTACCATGTTAAATATGTTCCAGTGTGTGGTTAGACAGTTCATCTAAATTTTTTGAAACATTTTTGTTACAAAACTCCATTTAGAGAATGATTAAACCATTCCCATTTCCAGCTCTCCTAATCAGTCATTACACTCACATATGGTTTAGAGCACTTGCTATGCTGGTGAGAGTATAAGGAGACCAGAGATAAGATTAAATACTTTCATTTATGTTAGAATTGTGCTCCCACCAAACCGAATACATGATATAGAGAGAGAGACATGCCAGAAATAGAAAACCTCTCTTAAGACTCTAAAAATCAATTCACATTGTAGGATTTTCTTAGAGTAGATAAGATGACAGTACTGAAATACATTTAGGAACTGGAAATAGAGTGAAATTATAATATTTTTATCAAGTCATTTGCATTTCTAAGCAGATAAAACAAACAAATCTGTAAAAAAAGTTAAGTTGTATGCAGAAATCTTTGTAAAAAGATGAGGGAAAATGTAGTAATTTCAGTGAAGGCATGCTGTTTCTTGCACACTACTGCAATATCTGATGTAGTGACAATATGAGAATGATTTAAGATCAATGACAGAGAAAAGAATAAAATATGCATCATAAATAAAATTTAATTCATTAAGTCTTGCACCACCATTTCTGCATGTATAATATCGATACTGTAAGAAAAGGTACTTAACATGCACAGGTTAATACCATGTTTCTCCCAGCCAAACATTTTCTCAGGTGTTGTAGAAGCACGTGGTTTGTCACAGACTTTAGGATGACAAACTGATCTACTGATTTGTTCTTCAAGAGTTTAGATAGATTATTATGAATGAAGCATTTAGTGGTATTTCAGGTAGTGACCACAGCAGTGGGCTGCATTCTGGTTAACCAAACCATAAAAGAAAATTGACTCACTGACAGCACAAACCAATATTAACACTAGAATTGCTCTTGCAGTTTTGTCTTGCAATTTCTCACTTGCAGTCAAGTAGAACATGTATTTATGGCTATATTAGTAAGTTTAATGACATCACCAATGGTTTATTTCTCATTTTCAGTGCCAGAGATCCAATTTTCTTGCTAGGTACTCTGACAATGACCCAACATCTGTTCTTAACTTTTCATCGAACTTTGGCAATTGAGGGCACTGACCTAGTCTGAGCACTCAAATGCACTTTAAACTCCTATAAAATAGCTTTTAAAGGAGCTTGATCATTTTAGACTACAAATCAGTCTAAAAGTGGTATAAAAACTGCTGCAGAGTAGGGAATGCTGCAGATACGAGTCACTTACTTAGTCGAGGTGATTTTCACCAAAGTTGTTACCATCATTCAGGCAACACCTTTCAGAAGATACTAGCACTCACATGTCATTAGTCCAAAGAACAGGTTTGTCTATTAGAGGCTCTCCACACTTTTATAGTAATTTTGGACAGCCAACTGGATGCCAGTTTTGCTCTGAAAGACATACGCACTTTCTAGCATGTTCATTTAGAGAAATTTTCTTCCAGCAGGCTGTCCAATAGGAATCTTGCTGGTTATGGAAGGACAGACACAGAACACATGTGCTTCTGATGAGGATAAAACTAACTCTAAAATTAATTAAAATAAATAAATAAACAAACATGTTCAGCCATCAAGATTTAGGATGGTTCTTTATTGATCTATAGATAGCTAAAAGGTTGCATACTTTCCTGCCTCAGGCACCTTTGTGGGAACTATGATCTTAAATATAATTTAGAGAAAAAAATGAGATGACAGATAAAAGAGCAGTATGAGTGGAAAAATGAGACCACTAGAATTTCCTATATATTCTCTTGAATGTTTAAGGAACATGGGCAATGATGGTCCTAACCAAAGCACATCATTTGTAAGGTATCCACAGACTGGTGTCACACTGTCTTTGGGGGAAAGGAAAAGTAGCCCTTTCTGCTTAATGTGCATTTTTTTTTTCTGTTTCTGTGTTAAATGGCACGGAGGAATTTGTGGCAGAAGGCAGAAATTAATTTGAATAGCAGAAGGGAAAGGGAAAATATATTAGTAGCATACATCATTTAATCCATAGATTTGGGTACGCAGGACCAAGTTTTCCAGAATCCATCCAGTCTGCTTCACAAAGTCTGTCACTTCATGAATTTTCATGAATTTCCTCTGTGTGGCTCTGGAGCTTTTATATATAAACTAAAGAGTGTGATCCGGATGAGCAGGAGGGGAGAGACGAAGGAAAAAAAAATAGGAGAGAAAAACAGACATAATTTCATAAGCATCTATTAAACATCCCCATTATTGTTTCATGAAGTTCCGGTCTGCACATTTTTGCATTTTACAAAGATCCCTCTGAATGGCAGCACAACCAGCTGGTCCATTAAATGCTCCTTTTTTATCACCTGAAAACTTGCTGACAGATGTACTTGGTCACATCAGCCAGGTCACTAATGAAGATGTGAAACAGTATTAGCCCCAGGATTAGCCTGTGGTGTACACCGCTGGTGATGGGCCTGCAGCTGCTGATCACAACCCTTTGAGTCCAGCAGTTCAGTATGTTTCCAATTCACCTTACTGTCCATTTGTCTGGTCCATCAGATTGTTAATTAGGGGGAATTAATGTTGAAAGCCTTGCTAAAGTCAAGGTAATCAACATCTCCTTGTCATCTCATTTTAGAAGGCTATTAGATTGTCCAAGCATGATTTCCCCTTCATAAATCCCTGCTGACCAGTAACCTACTTGCACTTCACAGGTTTGTCAGTGGCTTCCATATGGATTTGTTTACTCCATCCACTTCCTGCAGATGGAGATGAGGGTGGTCGGCCCTGGATCTTTTTCTTGCTCTGACTGAAGAAAGCTGTGACATTTTCTTTCTTTCTGTCCTTGGGAATGTTCTCAAGTCATTATGGGCTTTCAAAAATAACTGAGAATTGCAATGGCATCCATTACCAGCTCCCTCAGTGCTTGTGTATGCATCCCATTAAGTCCAATGGATTTGTCCAACTGGACCTTCCATCCATCTTCTTTAAATATTCCCTAAACTGAACCTCCTTTACCAAAAGGAAGTCTCACTTGCTTCAGACTTTCCTGCATTCTTCCTTTTACCTTACCAGAATGAAATTTATAGAGATTCTGTGAATTGTAAAAGCTGTCTGTAAAGGTTTTTGTCTATATATTATCTCCCATTTTTATTGCTGCCCTACTTCTTCTCAAATAAACAATATCAATTTTCCAGTATCCTTTTCATATTCTTTCTCAATTTCAATCAATTCATTTCTTCTTTCTTAAAATAATGTTCCTTTTCTATTTCATCTCTCTCCCTCTTCTTTTCACTAATGTGATATGTTAGACAAAAGCAGTATTTTCCTTTGCATTACAGATATGCTTTTGTTTAGTTTGCATGCTACTAGACTTCTTGAACTAATGCTATATAAATTTATTGCACATTTTGAAACAGAGATTTAAAAATAGTAGCTAAAATGTATTTAATAGGCATTGTCAAGAAAACCCTGAAGAAACATTTTAATCAGCTAGGTCTAGTCATGCATGTCCAATTAAAATACTGCAAATTAAGCATTTTCTGTCTTTCAAAATGAGATGAAAACTTGGTCTTTGGGATTTTCATACATGAAATAATAAGCCCCAACCAGTGGCCTGTAGAAAGAGACAGAAACCTCAGGACATCTACCACTGATTTTGCATAATGAATCTACTACAACCAGAAGAGAGATTCTGATGATTTGATGCTATAAAGTTGGTCTAGTAAGAAAAAAAAAAAGAACATTTAGCTTCTTCCATCTTTGGAACAAAGCATCAGTTCAGACTATCTTTTGTGGCTAAGCTGAAGTTGTGTTTTTTTTTTTTTCACATTGAATTAAAAAAGCGAGATAAAAAAGAAAAAAGTTATTCATTTACCGATAGCATAAGAGAGGAAAGGGATACCTACTATAGATTTAGATTGATTCTTGGCAGTCTGTAGCTGGTTGGATTTGGCCTTTACAGTTCACAGAGCCTAACATCAAAGTTCAGACGGTTTCTTTTTTTAATTTTTTTTTTTACCCAATTTAGGGGTAAAAAATGAGCAAAAATAAAAAGCCTTTTAATGTTTAGCAGTGTCTCTAGGCAAACAGTCATTGATGAGAGACAGGCATTTGTAAGGAGCTATTCAGCCCACCAGGACCTGAATCGTTCCTGAAAGACATTTATCTCTTATCATTGACTACAAATGGAGCTTTGGCAAAGGCATGTCTAACTTAGTCTTGGTTAAGTGCCTAATTCAGTCCAGTTGAATTCAGGACATGATGCTTCTTTTTAGATTCTTTGCTTTGAAAATGGTGAAACGTACTTCCTTCCACACAGAAATAGGGAGTCAGCTACAGCATTTCTTACAGGAATGAGGAGAAAAAGAAGGTGGCCCATTATGAGTATGTTCCTGCAAATGTACCAACAGGAAAGGAAATAACAGGAAGAAAGAAGGACCCTGTTTTAAGGCAGCTAATGCCATCAATCTGGATAAAAGCACAAATGCTGAATCAACAGAGTTGAAGGGCTGCTCTGTGTGCAATGTTCATGAACTTTCATAGAATCAGCAGTTTGAAGAAATATCCAAACTTCTTGGATTTTTTTTTTTAATGTACAGGTTCAGTACTATTGCCTTTTGCCTTTTTTTCCACTTTTGTTTTTACATCTCCATTTCATTTCTAAATAGCAAAAATGTTCATCAATAGATTGAAAGAATTAAATGCTCAATCATGTACCCTAAAATAAAAAGTAACTTTGGAATAAAATTCATTGTACCAGAAATTTCTGAGGATCGATTTAATGATATATAAAATTATTCTCATAAAAAATACATTTTAGTTTAAATAACATTTTATTTCTGGAATCCTAGTGATTGATTTACATTATACTACATGTTTAGGGCAAGGTTGAGCAGTGTTGTAATAACTTATCTTTTGTGCTTTATCTTATGCGCTTTGAAGAAAGAATAAGAAAAATATTTTTATTTGTAAAACGTATTAGCAATAAAAAGCAGGGAAAATTTTAATTATACTCTCATATTAAAATATAAATTTCATTTTTCTTATAAGGCTTGCTTATCTACATGTATCTTCTCTTGCCTTCAGAAAATTGTCTTACATGGATGTCACTGATTAACTGTTTGAGTGTCTGGCAAATCATTAAAAGAACAGTTTGTAGCAAAAGTTGATAAGGGCTTATGTCCAGCACAATTATCTTTTTGTCTCTCAGGTCTGTGAAACTACAATACAGAAATTTCATTATTTTTCAGATTTCATTTTTTTTTTATCTGCAGCTTCAATATTTGATATAATAACCACACACATCTGTTAAGCAATATTCTTTCTGTTTATAAAGTAACACAAGCAAAATGTGAGAATAATGTGATAAATACAAAACTTATTGAAAAGTCTATTTCTTACAGAAAGTTTGCACACAATTTTACTGACACATGTCACAAGTTCAACACATATTAAAAAGTATGTTTTCTATATGCATAGAGAATAAACTTAATGTGCATTCTTTTTATCATAAACATAAAAATCTTTCAGTCAATATTTGCCTATGCAAATATAATAAAAAAGTAGTTGCTTAAAGGCAGAGAGATATTTCACAGGTAGTCTTTGAAATAAATTAGAATGTCAAAAAATGTATACCTTTCTCTCCCCTTTTTTTTTATTATTAACTAGCTCATCCAGGAAGACAAATGAGAAACAGAAATACTCACTGCTATGAGTGAATTGTTGAAGTTTGTCAATTTATCATCTAAGTCAATAAGAGTGAATGCAGCTCCCCTAGTTGAAAAGGCAAGATCTTTTTACAAAAGGTGAATATATACAAAACTGAAATATTAGGAAATAAAAAGTGGCTGTTAGCCAGGTAGCATAGAAAAGGTAGCAGAAGGTAACTACACCTGATGAATCAGTCCATTTATATCATAACCCCAACAGAAATGTTCTATCAAACAAAATAGAGTGAGAACTTTCCAAATTTTCAGAAGTCGGAAGCCTTGCTCAAAAACTGTGTGAAGCAAATTACTTCTTTCCTGTAAGTTTTCAAATGACCATAATTATTGAAAACTGAAGAGAAGTTATTCTCTACTTATTTTTCTTGCAACCAAAAATTAAAACAGGAGAAGATTTTTTTTTGTTATTATATATTACAGGTTTTTCAATAAAAGTTGCTGATGGAAGAAGATCAGATCATATTTTTTTCTGTGGACTTCATACGCTGTTCCATACAGTGACAGAATCACGGAGTTGAGCTCAGAAGGCCCCACTGGGGATCACCTGGTGGTGAACTTGGTCTCATCATCCAGGTCATTAATGAAGATAAACAAATTTGTCCCAGTATCACCCCCTGGGTACACCATTGGTGGCAGGTCTCCAGCTGGACTTTCCTACAGATCTCAGAGATGCTCTCTCTGTTTCTACCAGTGAAGAAGACATTGAATTTCCCAGCTTTTACTATTCCTTTTTTGAATTCTGAATGTTGTATTTTTATTTAAAGCATGAACAAGGGGAGGCTACAGTGCAAAGAACCAACAAACTAGCCCAGGGAAAGCTTGTGTCCTGTGCATAACAAGGATTTGTAATGTAAGAAAAGCAGGGGAGCTATTGCCCACTGCAATTTTGTGGGAAAGGTTTCTGATTCCTAATTATGATTTTTCAGACTGTATCTTTTCATAAATTATAGTTTGGGCATTTGACAGTATTCAATAAAGTATTCAATATCCATGAGCCTTCTTCAATTAATATATTAATTGATATTCTGTTGGCAAACTGAATAATTTCCTCCTGATCTACACAGACCTCTTACAAAGGATAGAATTAACAGGACCAGATGTAAGGGAGCAGCTCTTGCTAATGTCATGAATCAAACAAAATAAATTGCAGACTGTAGAGGCTCCAGGTGCTGAGGTTCATTTAAGAACTGAGGTTGGCACTGTTACCCTACTTGAATCTCTTACATGCTTGCTTGCCTTCCTCCCCCTGGTGATGCTGGACAGAGATGCATGTCAGTTCATGCTTTACAGCTGCTCAGAGTTACTAGTCTTGGCATTACCAGTCTCTGGCCATCTTCTGGCATTTGTCTCCATGCATCTCTCTGCTCTTCAGGATATTTCCCCTCTTCCATAATCTTTTCTCCAGACAGGATCATCATCATCTTCTTTCCAGGCCCCCTTCTTTCTGAGATTACTACCTTTCAGCAATTCTTTCCAGCACTTTCTTTCCAGAAACACTTCTTTCCATAATCCCAAGTTTCCAGTTTACCCAGTCTCAGTAGTCCATGGATAAGACACAATGTAGGATCAACATCTTAAATGGTGATACTGTCTCAAGCCTCCTTGCTAACTGGAAGATTCAGGGAATGCTACTTTTGTTTAGTCAGGCATTATCAAAACTAATACAACTAATCCATACCAGTTGGGGTGAGCAAGCAACAAACTTCTGTTTGAGAGATTAAAGTTCAGTTTCATAGAATCATAGCATCATAGAATGCTTAAGGTTGGAAGGGACCTCTAGAGGTCATCTAGTCCAACCCCCTTGCATACACAGGGTCACCTAGAGCACGTTACCTCTAGTTCTATCAGTGGCCACCACTGAAAAGAGGCCAGCACCATCCTCCTCACTGCTTCCCCTTAAGGTACTTATAGACACTGATCAGATCCCCTCTCAGCCTTCTCTTCTTCAGGCTGAACAGGCTCAGCTCCCTCAGTCTCTCCTCTTAGGGCAGATGTTCCAGTTCCCTGATCATCATCGTAGCCATTCACTGGACTCCCTCCAGCAGCTCCACATCCCTCTTGTACTGTGGGGCCCAGAACTGGACACAATACTCCAGATGTGGCCTCACCAGGGCTGAGTGAAGGGGCAGGATCACCTCCCTCGATCTGCTGGAGGCGCTCTTCTTAACGCATCCCAGGATCCCATTGGCCTTCTTTGCCATGAGGGCACACTGCTGCCTCATGGTCAACTTGTC
>NW_010582617.1:368504-380276 GCF_000705375.1 Tinamus guttatus | reverse complement strand
CCCTCTGGGGTATCAGCTACTCCTCCCAGTTTGGTATCATCAGCAAACTTGCTGAGGGAGCACTCTGTGCCTTCATCCAGGTCATTGATGAATAAATTGAACAGGACTGGACCAAGGACTGACCCCTGGGGAACACCGCTAGCTACAGGCCTCCAACTGGACTCTGCACCACTGATCACCACCCTAAATATGGTTCCACTTTGGAACATTCATCCATATTTACAAATGTGCCCAACCATCTGGTGCTTACTAGCTTTCGTAATTTCTTTTTCATTTCCACAGGCATGCTGAGTGATTAGTTTAGATGTCGATATCTATATTTATTCATCTCAGATTATTCATATGAATGGCAATATTGAGAATATGGTGAGAAGCTACAGTTTCTGCTGTAAAACAATAAAGAAAATAATAATTAGCTTCAAGTGGAGAAAGTAAAATATATACTGTATGGAATATTTGAAATGAAAAGTACACTGTAATTTCAGAAATATTCTAGGTAAAAGGTTAATATCAGTGGAAAGAAAAATACAATGACAGGAACAAAGAAGGAGGCCTAAAATTGGAATAAAGTACAGTAAAAGTTACCTTATGGTGTCAAAGAAATTGAATCAAAATAAGTAATTTCTTTATTCTCAAACAACAATTTGTTCAGTTTATTTTGTTACACTCAGTAATAAATTGTACACATTCTCCTCTCTCTCTCTCTCAAAAAAAAAAAAAAAAGATAAAGTGCAGAGCCAGGTGAATTTTATTAACAAGGACATGAAAGGGAACAACTGAGTTTGATTTGATTCTTAGAAACAGTCTGTACTGACCCTCTCCTCTCCTCTCCTCTCCCCTCCCCTTCCCTTTTTTCTTTTCATTTCCTTTCTCTTCTTTTCTCTTTTTTTTTTCCAATAGGATAGCAGAAAAACATCCAGCATTTTGCAACAGTCTGTAATTTTGTACAAATTTTAGTAGCAAATGTCTTTATTACTATGAGTAACTAACGATGGTTAAATCTAATCATATGGGTATCCAATAGCCACCTCATTTTTGCAATCAGCTGGATGACAAAACCACAGAAGTGTAGTGCAGGTCAAAAAGAAGAAATATTCCATGAGATACATAGTTTATACAGCTAAATAATGAATGTATTATATAATAAATTATGCTCGCAGTTAAAACAATTTATGCGTATATCTTAAATGCTTTTAAGACTGATAGCTTATTTCAGCTGCGAAAGATAAAGTATAAGAATGCTGATGAATGCTATTAGGAATTACTTCAGGAATGCAGACTTACTGTCTGGAGAAATGAAATAAATTCAGTAGGCCTTTTGTATTCCATGATTAAAACCAGCAGGCAGACTAAATGTCACGTGGCAGTCCCAAAGACTACTATGTTGGCTACATAGCCAACATAGGCAAAACTACGGTAGTTCTGCAAGATGATACGCTCGTAAATTAGTTGAAATGCAACTATTAAGACTCCAGTCCCCAATACTCATACTTTAGGGGCCTTTGAAAAAATACAAAATTCTGGTTTGCTGGATGTACAGCAAGCCAGCTGTTCAGGTCTGCCTGCAGCAAAAGGCAAAACAGATCTGTGAAAAGCGTCTGTTGTTAAGGAAAGATTGCTAGGTACATGTGGAAGCAAACTAAGGAGAATACTCTGCACTTCTCAGATATGTTGCTCCTTCTTTAAGGAGCAGGATAGCCAAGATGACAAATAAAGACAAACAAGTTAATACCAGCAAGAAGAGAACTGAATTAAACATCTACATCATGCAAAATTGCATTTGAACTCAAATTAATTTTTGCAGTCAGAGCCTTATATCACATACGTCAGAAGATATCTAGTGCAAACTCATCAAAAAAAAATTCTCAGCAATAATTGGAACAACTATTTTCTTGATCTTAAGGTTAATGAAAAAGTAGCAAGGAAAAATTTTTGATTTTTTTTCCATTTCAATAGGTTTTTTAAGATGATTTTTTTTAAAAAAATAGATTTTTTATTATCTGTGAATTGTGAAAGAATCTTTGCTCACATTTGTGAGCAAATGAATGAGTACTCCTACCTCTCTAGTTTTTCTAGTTTTGAGACTAAATTTTTTGATTGATGTAGTATCAGATCTTCTCATATATATAATGTGTCTATTCCTTTGGTGAAGCATTGAGGAACGTGATACTTACGTATTGTTATTTTACAACTGGAAAACATATTGAGGATTACAGAATGGTTGAGGTTGCAAAGAACGTTTGGAGATCCACCCTCCCTGCACAAGCAAGGTCAGCTAGGTCACTGCTCATGATCAGAACTTCTTGTGCTTCACTTTGTACCTCTTGCCCTATTGCTGGGTACCACTGCAAACAGGCTGATCCTATCTTCTTCACAGAATCACAGAATGGTTAAGGTTGGAAGGGACCTCTAGGGGTCATCTAGTCCAACCCCCCTGCTCAAGCAGGGACACCTAGAACACGTGACACAGGGTGGCATCCAGACAGATTTTGAAGATCTCCAGAGAAAGAGACTCCACAGCCTCTCCGGGCAGCCTGTTCCAGGGCTCTGTCACCCTCACAGGAAAGAAGCTCTTCCTCACATGGAGGTGGAACTTCCTGTGTTTCAACTTACACCCATTACACCTCGGGTTACACCCGTTACCCCTCGTCCTGTCACTGGCCACCACGGAGAAGAGCTTGACCCCATCCTCCCTACATTCACCTCTCAGGTACTTTTACATGTTGATCAAATCCCCTCTCAATCTTCTCTTCTCCAGACTAAACAGGCCCAGCTCGTTTAGTCTTTCCTCATATAACAAATGCTCCAGTCCCTTAATCATCTTCATGGCTCTATGCTGGACCCTCAATGTCCTTCATGTGTTGGAGAGCCCAGAACTACACATAATACACCAGGTGCGGTCGCACCAGAGCTGAGTAGAGAGGGAGGATCACCTCCCTTGACCCGCTGGCAACACTCCTCCTGATGCAGGCCAGGATCCCATTGGCCTTCTCGGCCACAAGGGCACATTGCTGACTCATGGTTAGCTTGTTGTCAACCCAAACTCGCAAGTTGTTCTCTGTAGAGCTGCATTCCAGCAAGTCAACCCCTAATCAATACTGGTGCCTGGGGTTATTCCTCCCCAATGCAGGACCTGCAGCTGTTCTTGTTGAATCTCAGGAGGTTTCTCTCTCCATCCTGTCTGGTCCCTCTGAATGGCAGCACAGCCCTTTGCAGTGTCGGCCACTCCACCCAGTTTGGTATCATCCGCAAACTTGCTGAGGGTGCACTCTGTGCCCTTCCAAGTCATTGACGAACAAGCCGAATAGCACTGGGCTGACCCTTGTGAGACACCACTGGCCACAGGCTTCCAACCAAACTTGGCCCCATTTATCATTAGCCTCTAGGAGCTGCCATCCAGTCATTCCTCAATCCACTTCACTGTCCACTCATCCACTCCACACTTCCTGAGCTTTCCTATGAGGATATTACAGGAGACTGTGTTGAAAGCCTTGCTGAAATCAAGGTAGACAACATCCATGGCTCTCCCATCGTCCATCCAGCCGGTCACCTCATCACAGGAGGCTATCAGGTTCGTCAAACATGACTTTTCCTTGGTGAATCCGTGCTGACTACTCCTGGTCACCTTTTCCTTGACATGCCTCGAGATGGTCTCTGGGATGAGCTGCTTCATCACCTTTCCAGGGACAGAGGTGAGGCTGACCAGCCTGTAGTTTCCCAGGCCATCTCTCTTGCTTTTTTTGAAGACTGGAGTGACACTGGCTTTCTTCCCTCCCCTCCATGACCTCTCGATGAGGATGAAGAGTGGCTGAGCAATAAAATTTTTGACATTGTCTGGAGATGTTTGATATTGTCAGGAAAGCAAATGGTTTTCTAAGTAAATTAGAGAAAACAATTACACAAAAAACTCATCAAGACTGTTTTTGTTCAGACTGACACTCACATAGTGAGAGACTTAGATACTTAAATATTGAGAACTCTCAATAGTGCTTAGAATTTTCCTTTTTTTTCTGTATTCTGTTGTATTCTGAGAAAGATTTCTGAAGATCAAATTGCATTTTGTCAAGCATGCAAAAAAAAAAGTCAGTGGCCAAACAGTTACTGAGACATCTTGAAATATTTTATAGATTCACAAGATTTTTCTTTTTTATGTTTTTGAGTGTCAAGCTACAACACCCATACAGTTTCCCTTCTTATACATATATTCAATTCTGAAAAATCATTGAACTGACAAATGCCAAAAATAGACATTTTTTAAAAATGTAGCAATTATTGTTTCCATTACATTATTAAGGTCTGGCTTAAAAAAATCCAAATAACTATAGAATTTGTGCTATTCAGTTAAGATTTCACTCTATAATTTATTTCTTTTGAAATAGCAGGTTGAAATGATGAAGCTTGAGTTTTTATCATCCACAGTAATCACCTAATGGTTTAATACTTTTGCTAGCAATACTTTCAAAGCTTTTAAAAAGTAAAGAAACCGTGACAGCAGAGCTTTACCATTTATCTGCTATTAAGATATGTGCCCACCACAACACTTTGGATTTCCACTTCTTGACATGTAAATAAAAATCTTCCACAGAACAGAATGTGCATCTTTCCTAGTTTTATTTTATTGTACTATTTGTCTATTTCTTCTTTGGTGCTGTTAACTTTTTTAACCTTCCTTTTATTTACTTTATTTACTTCATTTGCCTTTTTTTTCCCTCTTTTTGAAAACCGATGAATTCTTTTCCAAGTGGTTTCGATTTCTTTTTTCCCTTATATGTTTCTAAATATATTCATTCTCCTCCTTTTTGTTTATTCTTAAGGTGTGTAGGATTCCGATATTTCTAGCAGAGTTGAACACCCATAGGCCTTAGGCCATAGGCCATAAAGCTTTATGTCCTAAAGGACAATGAATGTGCCAAACATTGTGAAAAAGCTGTTTTATTGGCAGCTATGATTAGCTATTAAAGACATCTTATTGCTGATGCTGGAGTTGAAATGGTATCTTCAATATGTCAATGTTCCAGAGATAGAATACTGAAGACTAATGTATGCTGTATTTATATTACTGTTTTAAAGGAGGCTGCACAGTTCACAGGCTGAAAAGACTTCATGCAATCATGAATTTCCTTTTCTACATTTATGTCTTTGACCCAGTGCTTGTCATGCACTGGGATCCCATCTTTTTATGTTTTAAAATTTCCTGAAATCTCCACCCTGCTTCCGCCAAGGAGGAGATGTGGCTACTTAATTCTCTCCTCCTTTCCTTTAGCTCTTCATATTAACAGATCAGATTCCTGTACCTAGGGAGGAATAATCCCATACTCTAGCAGAGGCTGTGCTTTGACCTGCTTAAAAGCAGCTCTGTGGAGTCCTGGTGGATAACTAGGCCAACAAGTTGACTATGAGACAACAATGTGCCCTTGCGGCCAGGAAGACAAATGATATCCTTGGGTGTTTTAGGAAGAGTGTTGCCAGCAGGTTGAGGAACCTCTGCTCAGCTATAGTGAGGAATATTCTGTACAATTCTGGACTCCCCAGTACAGGAGAGACATGAAACTACTGGGGAAATTCCAGCCTAGAGCTATGAAGATGATTAGAGGCCTGGAGCATCTCCCTTATGAGGAAAGGCTGAGAGAGCTGGTTCATTTAAGCCTGGACAAGACTGAAAGACTGAAAATCTTTTCAATTTATGCAAATATCCTAAGGGAGAGTGTCAAGTGTCAGGGTGGTGATAAAACGGGGACAAGTCTAGTTGGGGGCCTGTGGCCACTGGCGTCCCGCAGGGGTCAGCACAGAGCCCAGTGCTGTTCAGCTTGTTCATCAATGACTTGGACTTGAACTTGGACAAGGGGACAGAGTGCACCCTAAGCAAGTTTGTGGACAATACCACAAGAAAAATGATTATTTAGATTATTTAGACAAAGAAATCAGCTTATCCTCCAAATCTTGTACTCACCCTAATGTGGCACACAATACAGGATTCTGGTTGTTCTTTGAAGATATTCAAAAAGCAAGTGCTTGTAAGAAATCTCTCATGTTTTGTCTATACTTGCTTTCAAATGAAAGTAGTTAGAACTAGTACCAACTGGTGTTTTCTCATCCAACTTTTTAGCTGCATAATTCAAATGCAAAAGGTTTTGCTAGTGTCCTCTCTACAGCCTCAGAACACAACTACTTATTACTTTTTCTTTTTTTTTTAATTGGTATTGCTATTTTATTCTTTTCTATATTCTAAATGGGCATCAACCTCCTCCTATTTCCTGCAGTCTTTTTTCTGAAATCCTCTGGTTTACTATGAATTAGTTTCTTAAGCCCTGAGCAATACTATTTTTCCATACAGTTAAATTCTGTGTCTGAGGAGAAAATTTTGTACTTCCCTGTACAATAATTCTATATTGTTTAATAATGTCTTAAATATGAAAGTATATATATGGATAAAGAAGTAGAACTTGACTGGAATTTTTAAAACAGAAAATTCTTCTTACCTGAATGGAAGGATAGTAGTTGACATTCCTTTCTCCGCTGAGCAATTTGTATGGCCTTTGTTAAATGACCTTTAAATAGAATATATTTTAGTTGTTAAATACAAAGTTGTGAATTGATCTAAGATTTGATCTCTGTAACAATGTCCTCTAGCATTTTATCAGATCAGCAGCTTCTCAGTGGAAGTCTGCTTTGCTCTTGAGAACTAATTCCTTTTCAACATCTTAACTGTCTGTTATTTACAAATATTTCCGGTAGTTATACTGGGCTTCCAGGAGATACTTTTCTTGTCTTCTGATGATCAGAAGCTTGGCTCTTAGATTTCAGAGGCCTATTAAAACATACATTTTCCTTCCCCATATTTGACTCTAGATTCACGTTTTCTTCATTATAAAGACCAAGTGCAAAAAGAATATTTTGAATAACCAACAAATTTCAACCCTGAGTGTAGTGACATCATACTGCAGAACTAATTTTAGCCCTGCTTAATCCTGCATGTGATTACAGGAGTATGAACACCTGATGTCTCTTGCTCCAGGAAGAGTGAATTAACCCTCTCCTAGAGCAGAAATCAAAGTCATTGGTAGACACAAGTTTTCTGAAGCCATGCTGCTATTAGCTTATTGAGAAAATACAATCAAATGTAGATGTAGCACTGACCGCTCTGAAAATCATTGTGCAGCTGTGTCCTTTTGTATAAATAGGCCTTTTACAGACGATCACATTTGGAACTCTCTACTATATAGATAAGGCTGTGAGAGTGTTTTTTTTGTTTTTGTTTGTTTGTTTTTCCCCAAAAATGCAAGGTAAATGGTACAATTTTATATGCATTTACTCTAACCATTACAATTCTTGAGCATGAAAATGGAGAAAATGAATTTTTAAATATTGCCTTCACTGAATATGAATTTAAGTATCCACGCTAATGTTATTTAATTGACCATTCTATATGCCTTAATGAGGGTTTTTTTTTTTTTTTGCATTTTCCCAGTCACAGAAGAATAATATGATTTTGTCTTTCTTTTACTAATGCAGTTTTCTTACTTTAGGGCTTTAAGTGCTTAATGCCTAAATAATGAATTTCTGGGGATTTCTCCTGTTCTGTAACTGACATCAGGAGACTTTTTATTGCCTTTCTCAGAAAACAAATCAAACCTTCAGCCACTGTGCATCAGTTCTGGATGAGGATGAACTCTGTGCCTGCAGGTTGGAGCTGTAATTCAGATTTGGTTTGACAAATCTGTTAGAGAACATGTTTTATTAACACATAGAGCAGGACAGTTAAAAACTGATGAAAAGTGTTATTTTTTCTTAATCACACATTTTTGTTTTGAGAATACTTAACATTTAATCTCAGACAATGAAGCCCTATTTTTCTAAGAAATACTAACTGTTGATATCAGTGATAAAAATGCAAACAAAATAGGTCCAAATTTATTTGAAAAAAATATTAAATCAAAATATATATATTAAATAACATATTGTTGTATTTATATTTATAATTTATAATTTATTTATATTTGTAACAAGAGTCATAGCACAGATTAATGAAGGAAGAGTCCTTAAAAAAAGTACATAATAAAAACAGCACTGAGGGTTTAAAAGTATGAAATTAGAAGATAAAGATTTCCTTTAAAGAGTTTAATTTTTTTATTACCTGATGCAACTCTACTACTGAATTCAGAACAACGAAGCCTGGTATGGAATATCAGTTCAAAAGCAGGATAGTGTGGCAAAGTTGGCGATTAAAGATAGATTATATATCAGGAAAAACATAATGCAAATACAATCTTAGCCCTCCCAGAGTGCCAAGGACATGTGTTTGTCATTTTTCCTCCCTGGCTCAGATACCTTATGTATTCCTGTCAGCTCAGTGTCCATAAGGTGCAGACCCTAAGAGAAGCTGAGGGCTATTTTAAAGCTTTCTCTCCTCATGTCGAAGACAGACTTAAAACAGACATGAACAAATAGCAACATGACTGCGCACATCACAGCATTGGTTTAACTGTTTGAGAAGATGTACAAATTCTTGGGAATATTTTGTAACCAGGTCTATGACCTGTGCAGCTATAACTACGCAGAAAGCTTAGTTATTTTAAAGTTAACACTAATGACAGAGCAAATGTAACCTTATCAATCTTGTTGAACATCTGTATTTTAAAATGTTAGTCTAATCCTCCTCTTTTTTTGTAAAGTCTGTAAGTTATTACTCTTCACTTTTTCAAGGAAACTCATAAATTGTGACAGTTTAAAAGTAAGTTTAAGCCATAGGTATTCCTTTTTATTGCATGGAGAAGAAAGGACTTCCTGTTTACCAAATGAAGCATTATACATTCAATCTCTCAGATATCCTTGAAGATTAAAAGTCATCAAAGTCTTCAAGTAGGATAGTGATAAATATATTAACAAAGATAAATAGAAATGTTCTGTAAACAGCAGAATAAAATTTCTCTTTGTCACAACTGTATGTCACGTTGGTACCTTCTTCTTCTAGAGGATGGATTTATTGAGAGACACCAGTTCTAGTGTTTCAGGGTTGCTCAGTGGCAGCTGCAGGACTCCAGAGAAGATGCCCACAGCAGAAGGAAATACTATCCATCCCACACAAGCTCAGTGAACTAGGAAACAAAGAAATTTATAATCTCTAAATCAGACCTTCTTATTAGACCATTGCTCCTAAATGATAGTACCATCTTTATTACTTTGGAGGGCTTTGTTTCTTTGTTTGCAACATTTAACCTCGTCAAAGTGGGGATAATTGTTTGTATAAATACAAAGTTTAGAAAGAGCCTGGAGAAGGAAGTAGTCAGTGTCAGCTGCTAATTGAGAGGACCACTACAGTTCTCATTCTTAGGAATTTTCTTTTTGTTTAATGTCTATCAAAAGGACACCCAAAGCACTGACTTGGAACTCTCTATTTGAATTCTGACAGAGCTGATCGGGAGATATCCATGAGTGGTTTACTTTATTTCTCACTATCAAGCATGACAGATTGCTGAAGAATCTGTCAGTTGCAAGTCAGAGATAGAAGACAGCACTGGAGGCAGGCATACATTTTCAAGACTGCAGCTGTGGGGAGCCCCTGTGGCCTGAGGAGAGGAGGTGCCACCACTGTGGATGTAACAATCCTCCAGGCAAGAGGAGAAACTCAGAGTGCCCAGCTGGGGCCAAGGTGCCACGAGCACATGAAGATCTGCATAAGCTCATAAGGAGGCTCTGACCATTTTGCAACAGACAGCTATGCAACCCAACTAGCCCCTTCAGAAAATCTAAGGATCTACCAGCTCTCTTTCCTGGAGTCCAGAGGACTTTGCCTAGACCTTATAGTCCCAAATCATCCATGACTCTTAGAGCTACTTGGTCCCAACTTCCTACCAATCCAAACTTTTTTTTTTTTTTTAATGGAAATCTATCTATTTTGTCTATAAAAATCTTAGTATATGTCAAGGTATGAACTCTTGTATGCACACTTTCTAGTTTTTAGAGAATTGTTCTCTTGAGAACCTTGAAATAATACCCTTATATAAATAAAAAGAGTAAAACAATGAAAACGTTAGCAACTCTAAGGTTATTTATTTCTTAACATGAAGGTTATAATAAGAATATATTTCTTCTAATGAAAAGTCCTTTTCACAGTTTACTGAGGTACTAAGAAAATGCAGAAAATTTATTAAAACATTTCCTCTCCTAAAAGGTGCAATGTAGGCAGAAAAGAGTTAATATACTGATTTATTAAAGAAACAAGTAATTTGTTTCAGGTCAGGTAGTCTCTGCTGAGAACTTAATGCACACATACAAATTCTCCATTTAGAAAACATCAAAATGTAGCAACTAGTGAATCTATGGTTGTGCTGAAATAAATTTTCATTAGAGAAGATGAGGATAACCAGTAGCTGAGTTCCAAAATGAAATGATTTACCTTGAATATCCTTCAAAAGCACTCCTAGAGAAACTGAGAATTTAATAAGAATTTATTAGAATGAACTTTTTTTCTTTGAAAACAGCTAATGAATAACATGGGACTCTGATTGTAATCATCTGTTAAAAAGACATGTCAAGGGAATCAGCTGCCTTTCAGGAAATGTAAGACCTGAGGCAGAACTGTTTTATATGAAGTATACACTGCAAAGAAGGATTTACCTATTTATTTATTTATTTGGTGGGAAAAAAAAAGTTGTCACTTTGTACTTTAGTAAAATTAGACATAATGGCTCCAATAGGTGACCTATGGGTTTCCGAGTTTGGGTTTGAGTTTTTGAATTACTTTTAGCTCTCATACTGCACGAGTATCTGATTGTGAAGTGACAATGCAAGCCAATGCAGACAACCGGAAAACTTCATTATTTGCTTGCAATATTGCAATATTTTCAAGTAAATCTATTACCATTTTATAGACACAACATAGCCTAGGAATTAAATAAATATTGATTCATTCAAAATATGCATTGTTTATATCAATGAAGTTGTTAGTTTATAATTTTATTAATATTCTTATATTCTTTCAACTACCACACTGTATTTACTCCAATTTTTAGATGTTAATAAGCCAATAAATATGCATAGGGAAATATGTAGATAATTTAAATACATTAAGACATTTTTAAAAAAATTATCTGAGACACACTGATAGACAGAGTTGACATGCAATCAATTCCAAAAATGACTAAAATAATTCTATCAGTATAGTAATTATACTAGCCAGTGACTGAAACCTGTGACAACAGGTTAACAGTACATTAGTACTGCCCATATTCATTGATGTCTATGCAAACATGTTATACAGTATTTTCTAAACATAACTGCACATTAGGTATGCAATGTAATTTGATAAATATCTACTATATTTGCATATATTTAGTCGATCATTAATCAGATCATTATTTTTTTCCTTTGATGGTTAACTAACAGGTTTTATTTCACAAATTCAATGGGATGGTTGCTGGAGTAACAGCAGAGTGTGAAAGCTCAGCAAGACCTGTTTGCCATGTTAAATTTGCCTCTTACGTTGCCTTGTGCTTTTTCCTGATCAATGTGATGCAGTTGTTTCACTAAGTTGGAAAGATGGAAACAAGAGCTTTAGAGCATAACAAACCATGTTAAAGAGATATGAGTCCCTGGAGATGGCCAGAAAATATCTGAAAACTCTCACAAGATGATGGATTGGCAAGACAAAAAAAAATCTTACGGAAGTGTTCCCAAAACGATAAGTGAAAAATAGTACCTATTTTTAGATATGTTTTTTTAGATATACCTGTGTTTCAAATAAATATTACTTTCCCTCGAAGGTGTGACTCG
>NW_010582617.1:332317-343595 GCF_000705375.1 Tinamus guttatus | reverse complement strand
CCAGCCGGCTTCAACAGTTTTCCAAGGGGAGTCTGCCTGTGAACCGGGCTGAGCAGCTGCATCCCTGCTCCTTATCGCCCAGCCTAGGCAGGCAAACATCTTCTTTCCCAAGGTCTGGCCTCTGCTTCTCACAGGAGATTTTTACGACTCTACAGATTACAGAAATTTCCATCTCCAGTACATTCTTCCACAATTATTCCACAATTACAAAGGGCTAAACAATCATATCCCCCTACATGACTAGGAACTTACTATATTTCACGCAATGAACTTCTAAAAACAAGCAATCAAAGCAAACAAAACTCTTTGCAGGAAAAGCAGTTATTTCTCAATTTTTCTGTAGACAATGAAGAGAGAGCAACATGAATCATGAGCTAACAAACAAAAAACATCTTTAGCGCTAAGGACTTCTGATAAAGACATACATAACTGCAGCAAGCACCATCATCCTCAAGCCTTAAAAAAGTACCAAATTCAAATGTATCTATAACCTACTGAATTTGTATATGGATCAATAAGCTGTTACTAAAACTTGTTAAAGCACGCTTGGTCAATGGTGAAAAAAACATTATTAATTTTCTTCTGTGACTTTGGACTTCATGATTGGACTTTATGTTTCTGTGGAATCATGACATGACATTTAAGCAATACTTATTCCTCTACCTACTAACCTCAAATTAATTACTTCTAATACCAAGTGGAGAATAAAATAATTAATACAAGTATCTATGTTCTAAAACTTTACAGATTGCATTCTGGATATTACATACAAGATTTTTAAAATGATTTGAAAACTTTGGTACTGAAAAATGTGAATTCATGAAAATAATAATAGTGCTGCTTTATTTGTTTTCTCACATTGTAATTAAGATCTAGAAAAACAGATGTATCATGCCTTTCAAAGATCTAAAAGAGCAGGTAAGGAATGTTTTAGTGTAGCACATCTTATCCTGAGGTAGAAGATTGAGGAAAAATATAGTGAAAGACCCCAGTCCAATTATTTCCATATTTTTTTGAAAAGAGGAAGAAGAAGAAGAAGAAGAAGAAGAAGGAGAAGGAGAAGGAGAAGGAGAAGGAGAAGGAGGAGAAGAAGAAGAAGAAGAAGAAGAAGGAAGAAGATGATAAAACATTTTTTATTATTATTTGCTTTGCAGGTTTTAATGAGACCATAGAGAGGTGGCACTTGAACTCCAATATTTGATGTTAACAGTAAGATTGAAGAAGGAAATAATCCTTATGTTAGACAATGATACAAATATTTGAAAGGTTTCATATTATCTTATTCATGCCTTTATCATAACCAGGAACTATGCAGCTTGAAAAGGAAACAAAACAAAGAATTTAAATGTTTTCTGAATTATTAGCCTAACATTATCAACTTTAATATTATTAAACTAACTCTAACTACAGTGAAGATAAACTAAATGAATTCTTACCTGGAGAAAAAAGCTTCCTGTGCCTCTGTGTAAAATATACTTTTATTTTGCAAGCTTAGGGAAATATTATTTGTAATTAAAGCATATATATTTTTTTCAAAGAACTGGTAACACCCAGATGAGCACTGACTGCACAGACTTTTTGTCAGGAGTTGTTTCATTGCATAATGCAAACTGGAGATAGGTAATTTTAATTAAAAGAAGGGTTTAATAGATCTCAACTGTTCATGTGCATTTTGCATATCGCTAGGGAGACTTGAAGGAGCTTGGACTGTGAAAAATGAAATCTTGTCAATTACAGGCAAATTCTGTTAAATAGGTTATTTATTTACTCTGATTTGCTGTTTTTTTTTTTTATTTCATCCTATATTGTACATATGTTATGCTTTGTTCCTTATATAAAATATGTGCAGATATTGCATTTTTATGTAAAGACTACAATCTGTTTAAAAATATTTAGGAAAGAATAAAAGTTTTTTATTATCTACAAAAAAGATCTCATGTCTGCATTCTCTGAAGACCATTTTCATAATTCTTTTTCTCTGTTAATAACTGACGCAAAATGCATTTGTGTTTGGAGATG
Organism: Tinamus guttatus; assembly: GCF_000705375.1. The sequence continues at coordinate 341,576 of NW_010582617.1, read as the reverse complement.
TAGGCTGTTTCTCTAATTTCTTTCACTGTCATCTAAATCTGTTGTCTTCCTCCTCATTCTGTTTCTTTGAATCAAAAGAAAACAGAATATCTTCACTTCTTTGTATTTTCACAGCAAACCATAGAATTTGAGCATTTGCACACTTTTTTTTTCTCTAGTCTATCAATCAGCATTGTTGTACCAGGTTAGTTTCTCATTATTTCCATAAAAGTTTTAAAAAAATAAAATACATAGAGATACAGTTGCCCTAGTATCAGGGTACACCTTTGGAAGATTTAAACTCAATCTGCATTCTAATTCAAGCAGAATATGAACTTCCCAAAGAGCATGAAGAAATCCTTGAGCACAAATAATCTATGCTATTCTAGCAGTATTTGCTTTATTGCTCATAATGTGTCTTTCTAAAGAAGCATTATTACTCCCCTCCATCAAGTTTGCCTCAGAGAGGCAAATGCAAAGAGTTCATTAGCTAGCACATCTCATACAGAAAGGATCAGTGATATCAATATAACACAGTGTATTCACAGTTATTTCATCTTCCCGCTTTCATGCTGTCTACCATTTATACGAAATCCAATTTGGATAATACACTACTGAAAAGAAATCATGTCTAGCCATAATCCTCTGTACTCAACAGTAACAGTATAAATAGAAAATAAACCTGCATGGCATTATCAAGCCTTTTTAATATGTAGTAAAATAGAAGGATTTTCGCCCTATAGCCGGAAGGTTACCATGTGTAAACCAACTTAAATATAAAACAAATACCGATTTCAATCAGCTGTATTAATATTCCTAGCTTTTTAATTTCTGTAGACCAATGCTATCATCTACTTGTTGCCCTTTCAAATTTTCAGTGGTTATGTGGAGGAGAAGCACAAAGGCTATTAAGTGTTTTCTAATCTTGAGAACATTCAGTCCTAAATGAAAATTGGTCTTGATAAATTCTAGGAGGTGCCAGAACAAAACAGTCTTAGAAGGGCCCAGACACCCTGATTTGGTCCGATGTTGTGTCTGCTGTGACAGACATTCAGCACAAGCCAAAATGAAACACTGCATAATGTTCTGAGCTAAGGAAATGGACAGTTAAAAATCAATCTCTATCTCACATTCCCAGCTCTGAACCTGAAAATGACAGCTATTATCCAGATTTACATTTTATCCTAGCTAGAATAAAGCCAATAAATCACTGGGCTCTTGGCTGTTCAGATAATTACAATGTGAGTGGCTGGTGTGAGTTGCAGCGGGGGGAGATGCTTTCAGGGGGTTAGAGTAAAGAGTGAAAGTGAAAAATGAGTTTGATTTCCATGTTGAGATGAGCATTTACGACATGCACATCACTGAACACAGTAACCTATGCCGAGACCCATCAGCCCCCCTCATCAAATACGCAGACAGGGAAACTCGGAGAAGCAGAGTGTCTTTGGAGAACCAATAGCTAAGGTGAACAATCATTTGGTTTAAAGAGGGCAGGGTAGTTTTTAATGGTATATTAAAAAAATATTATAGCGTGTCTTTGTCTGGGTGATTTCATAATTGCCTGATTTTCAAGACAGCTTACCAGTTTGCTTTATAGAAGTACATAAATTTCAATTACGATTAGCTTAGTTCTAATCATTGCTGCATGTCAGATAATCCAGTGGCTGAAAAAAAAAAAGAAAAAGAAAAAACAGCTGTGCAGACTATTTAGGCATCTTTGAATGCAAACATGATCAAAACATTCTTAAGTCTGTGCTGTATGACTTTGCTTTTCATTCTGTGACAGTTTCTTTCACTGCAAGAGCTTACAGTTATTTGTGTTTTTCAGTCAGGAACCACAGTTGAGTCCTACGGCAAATGTGGTGTATGCGCTTCCTGCCTTCTTCCTGCCCCCCATAACTGTCCTATCTATCTGAACTACATGTCCCATGCTGCCCGCCTGCATGACATCACCTTCGACTTCTAGAAAAACCACAGAGATGAAAGAATTAGCTGGTATTTTCTCTGTGATTAAATTTATATTAAATATATGTGTATATATAATCATGTTCCTATATGTGTATATTTAATAATAAAATATAATAAATTCAATTATAAATGTATATATTAAATATATGTATATATATAAATTTCCCAGAACATTATTTTTCGGCTCTGCTACTCTCCTTTGATGAACCGTCTAAAAGTGTATGCAAGCAAACATAAAAAAAAATCATGTTTTATTACTACCAACATGGGAAAGCTATCTCAAATATTACTGGCAATTCACGTAATCATTGCAGTTTTCTTGGGGACTCACAACAAGGAGGACTGTCACAGCAGGGGGATCTTATTAACCAGATGATACAATAATTCATTCTTATGCATTGTTGATTATATATTTCATCAAGTGTACTTTTTTCCCTTATTTTTTGTTATTTGCTGAATTATATGAGATCATATTTTTCCCTTTCTATAGTACAAACTTCCTGTAATGATTTTACAGAAAATCCTGAATTTGTTCTTTCCCTGTTTGCTTTTACCTTAAAGGATAACAGGAACATCAAGGATGCTACAATAAGTGTTGTAAAAGGCAAACATTCAGCTGCAGAAAAAAAAAAAAAAAAAAAAAAAAAAAACACCACACTTTAAAAAACACCCTACATTTCTATTTGGTGTACAACATACACAGAAACATCTATGTTTCACATAAGATGAAGGAAAAAAATTGAAAAAAATGTCAAATTAAAAACATGCAATAGGTTAAGAATTGGAGTATAAAATTCTTCAGTCTGTTAAAATGATCAGTAATTGCTGTCTTGGACCTGGTTTTGTTTCTTTAATTTGTTTTTTGTTGTTTTTGTTATTTTGCTTCACACTACAGATATTGTTGTGTTCCTGCAACATGATGAGCGATTAGAGATAAGGCATGGGGAAACATGGTGGTATGAGAGATGTTAAAATATTTCTCTGCAGTGCACACTTGCATAAAAGGCTGGACAGTATCAAACACGTTGAAGACATTGGTCTATTTAAGCTATACTTGTGACTTGTGGGCTGCTGACAACTGAAAGGCCTCCATATACAGTGATCCGCATCTGTGTATTCAAAAGGCAGGAGCCTTACTTACACAAGTTGCATGGCAGATTCAGAACTCGTGTGTGTGTGTGTGTGTGTGTGAAGCTTCTAATGAAATAAGTCCAGTGCAAGTGCTCTTTCTGTGTTGTAGCAAATATTTTAATATTTACACAGGTGTTTCTCTCAACTGCAACAAAATGGAAACAGTGGAAGAAGGGGAGGCATAAAATGTAAAAGTTCTGCACATTGGCTTAGATAATACATGCCAAATCTCTATAGTAGTGGTAAAAGGATGACAGCAAACTAACCATAAAAGTACATAGTAAAATGTAGCTAAGCTGCAAGAAACTAAGACAAAGCCAGCATAAAATCATGAAATGATGCCATTGCAGAACTACTTTAAAATTGAGAAACAAAATGGAGAAGAGGAAAAGGACTTAGCTAGTGTGAAAAGGCGTACATATAGAATGAAATAGAAAAGAAAATGGGAGGAAGATAAAATACGCTAGATAGAGAGAATGAATTGCACTGAAACAGACAATAATGGTAAAATTTAAATAACAAATTAAAGGACATCTCAGAGCTAGACTAAGATAGGTGAATGAAAAGATTGCCTTTTTTTGCTTCTGAAGTCTTATTTTTTGTAAATATAGTCATGATAAATTCGGTACTGAGACACACAAAGATTTTAAATTTTGCAGCAGAATGTGGGACAGGCTGTGCCACTCTTCTGAGCAGAATAAATAGAACAGACTACAGCCGGGCAAAACACAGGCAGCCAGTTGTGTGTGGATGTCAAATCCTCTGCTCAGTAGATGAACAATTTCCCACTCTTTTGTTAGTTCCTTTTCTGAAATTTAAAGATAAGAAAAAATAGTAGAAAATGTTTTTTGATTTCATGGAGTATCTTACTTTGGAGGGGATTTCAAAGAAGCCCCAGCTTAAATCAAATTGCTCAGGATCTTATACAGTAAATTTTGAATAATGTCAGATATACAAATTTCACACTCTCCTTGGGCAACATGTTCCAATGTTTCACTGATTATCCTCCTTGTGAAAATTTTTCCTTGTGCCTAACTAGAAATTCCTTTGTTTCAACATGTGTCTCTTGCCTCCTGTCCTTTCATGCACATACCTCCAAGAAGAATCTGCCTCCATATTCTCTACATTTTCCTGCCAGCCTGTTGTCAACAGCAATAAGATGTCCCTCTTGCCTTTGCTTTTATGAGGCTGTATGATCCTGGCTGTCTCTGCCTCTCCTAGTCCTCTTGGTGGCACTTCACTGGACTAATTCCAGTATGTCTTACGCATTTTGTGCTTTGGGGAACTGGCAAGTAATAGCTGAATCAGCAGGTTTTTGATACACGTAAGTGACGCACAATGATATTTCCCAAGAAAGACATTAAGACTAGCACAATACATGCAGAACAAAACCAACCAAGAACCTCGATAAGGATAAATAATGTACAAAAAACAATAGGTTCATTCATGAAGAAAAGTAGAAATATCAACATTAAAAAGAAAATAAATGTTCCTTATATTCCTTATTAATTGATTGAATATCTCATTTAATTTCCAAATGTAATAAGAGATTTCTTCTCCTTGCATTTAGATTCTTAATTAGACTGCTTTTGAATGTAATGGCATTATAATTTTTGCCTCATACATTAACTCTGTTGATAGGGATATGCTGGGTCACACATGTAATATACATTCATTATTAAGAATTTACATCATATTAAATATGAGGAAATTATTACAACTAATCGTAGTATTGTAGCAGGATATAAAGACCCACTTGAGATGTGATACTAGACTCTAAATCCAATATCTCTTAACTCTTAAAGGCATAAATTCTAGAAGAACAAAACAAATAGTGATGTAGCATTAGCATGTATTTTCCTTTTCAAATATATTTGATTTTTTTCTTCAGTTTTAAAGTGTCTTTTTCTCCCAAACTTTAGCAGTTAGTTACAGGAAATACAAAAATATGTACTCCAGGGTTGTAAATTGCACTACACTTTGTACTAAGTAAAGGGGGTCCAAGAGAGTTGGCTAATATTCAAACTAAAATATTCAACATCACTTTCTCCAAGCTCAGGATCAGTGCATTTCTATAAGAAATAAGTAGAGCAAGGCGGAGCAGGAAACCTGCATGGATGGGCGAGGAGCTGTCGGGTAAAGTTAATGAGAAAAAGAGTGCATACATAATGTGGAAGAAGGGCCAGGCCACATGAGAAGAATATAGAAACATTGCCACAGAATACAGGGATGCAATGAGGAAGGCCAAGGCCTGTTTGGAATTAGAGTTTGCAAGAGATCTCAGAACAGGAAGGGCTTCTATAAATGCATCAGCAGCAAGAGGAAGACTAGGGAAAATATTAGTCCACTGCTGAATGGGGAGGGTGCCTTGGTGACAGAGGATGCAGAGAAGGCAGTTAGTAAATGACTTCTTTGCTTCTGTCTTTACTGGTAAGGCTAACCCAGTGAATTACAGAGCCTGGAGACAAGAGAGAACCAGGGGAGAGCAGGACTTTCCACTGGTCAAGGAGGATTGGGTTAGGGATTATTTAGGCAAACTGGACTATGCACCCAGATGGGATGAACCCAAGAGTGCTGAGGGAACTGGCGCGGGTTATCACTCAGCCACTCTTCATCATCTTTGAGAGGTCATGGGGGGCGGGGAAGGTGCCAGAGGACTGGAAGAAACTAGTTCAATCACATATTTCATGCTAGAATTTTCAAATGTTATGAGGGTGATCCAACAAGATTATAATGATTACATGAGTATAATGACCCAGTCTGGTCTTTATTAAACATTTCTAGCTAAAGAAAATGAGTTGTCATAAAATACTTTGGTTAATAAATTCCAATTTTCATGACAGCGAAAATTGACTTAAGTTTTATTCTTGCTAGGTTGGGACAGCTTCTAAGATGATCTAGATTAGCAGAGCTTCACTGAATTCACAGTTTTATATACACAGTCTCCCATAACATCCTCACAGGAAAGCTCAGGAAGTGTGGACTGGATGAGCAGACTGTGAAGTGGATTGAGGACAGGCTGGATGGCAGAGCCCAGAGGGTAGTGATAAATGGGACCAAGTCTAGTTGGAGGCCTGTGGGCACTGGTGTCCCACAGAGGTCAGTACTGGGCCCAGTTCTGTTCAACTTGTTCATCAATGACTTGGACAAGTGGACAGAGTGCACCCTCAGCAAGTTTGCGGGTGATACCAAACTGGGTGGAGTGGCCGACACTGCAAGCTGAAAGTGGTGGCGAGGGTGGCAGAGGCTGTGTCCCTCCTCAAGATTAAAGATTAATTTTAGTGACAAGGAAATCTCTGTTGCTTGCTGGTACAATGACAAAACAAGTCCAGAGACTTTGAATGTGATCCACAGAATTCCAAAAACTAAACCACCAATCAGTTCTTTCCTCTTAGGCATGAGCACAGAGTCGCCCTATCTTTGTAGAACATAGGGATAATGATATACCACCATGAATTTATATATTTTGACCTACCATCTACAAACAAGTATTTTTAAACATAATTTAGAAGAGTTCTTCTGAACATTTCATTCATCCTTTGACTGTATGTATGCATGCAAAAACTTGTGCAATTTGGAAATAACTTTCTCTCACTTGCACAGTCACTATCTCAGATTTAAGAGCAACTACACCCTGTAACATTATATTTAACACAAAAAATTGAGAAATTTTAATAAAACAAATGTATAATCATTGCCATTTTTTTCCTTTTCATCTACTTCTTAACTTACAAAAAAATTATATTTAAGAGTTTCAAAGATATCATTTTCTCTGAATACAAATTTCCTTTTTATATAAAGATGATTTTCCTCACCTCTATCAATACTATGCTTGTGCAAGCATCAGAAAAAAATCCCATTACTGCTACTTGTCAGGTTTCTCTGTTATCTTCTCAGGAGAATCACACAATACCAGAATTTCCTTCTGCATCCAAATAACGAAATTCTGATCAGCAATATATGTAGAGTATATATTTTTCTGTTAAAAAACACAGAATTATAATCAATTATTTTGACTACCAATTTCCTCGAGTGTGGTTGAGCTGAGTAATTTGAATCATTCTCAGAATTAATTTCCCTCCTTCTTTTTGCATGGAACATTCACAAGCCATTCTTAGTTTGTTTGAATTTATTTCTATTTAGTCCTTCTGAAGCACATGAAAGTATCTTCACAGAAGACAACAAACTTTGTACTGGATGTCTGTACCTGTGGACTAGATCCTACAGATTTTGGAATCTATATGGATTGATTACACACAGTCACAAATCAGTCTTAGTTATTTTAAGCTCACCAGTAATTTTTTTTTCTCATAAACAGTCATATGTAAAATTCAGTGGAGCCTACTCATATGCACAGAGCTGAATGCATACATAAAAATTTGCAGTACCAGTACTCAGAGGCATTGCTGCACTGTGAAATACAGCATTATTTCTCCTCTGCTCTTTTGCAACTCACCTTCTATCAGGAAAACCATCTTAAACTACTAATACCTTGCTATGCATCATTAGATAAATACTTTTTTAATAAAGAGAGTCCAGGTGTACTGGTAAAATACCCGTAAAATACTGGTAAAACATTATGATTGAATATCTTTAATGTCTCAGCTTCATTAGGCAGCTATAGGCTGTCATGCTCTTTTCTTATTTATTCTGCCTGAGTTGCCAGCCCGTTCTTGTGGCTATTAATGATGACAGATCATTTAATACTTTATGAGAATACAAATACATTTCCATCACTGTCTTATCCTTTTTCCCAGATCCACAGATTGTTAATTTAAAACCTGCATGCATTCTTGAATAAAGAGATATACATCTTGAATAAAGCGACACATACCTCTTCCCATACACACGGTTCAAGTACAGAAATAGTTAAGAATTAGTTTGTACTAATGTATCTGCATTTCCTTTTGAAAATGTTCTATAGTTTGATAGACACTCAGATAACAGTAAACTTTCACCTTTTTGTTCACATTAAGGTAAGATATATAAGAGACTTTTCTAGCAAAATTTCAAATGTGAGAGTCAAAATAAGTCTCATTCAGAGGAAGATTACCAAAAAACAAATTATCTATAGTGATATACTGCTATTTAGAGAAAGTAAATCTTCTCCACAGTGTTATTCATTAATCTCTATGGATACTATTTCAATACTGAGTGGCAAATTTGACGTATGGAGAAAACAATTTCAGTTTGGAAGGAAAATATATGTTTTCTTTTCAATAAGAACAAATGCTATCTCAGGATGCCAAAATCTGACCATCTGCTTTACTTCATGACAGAGGAATTGCTAACCCGTAAACCAAAAATTTTGATCAGATACTGATACTGGTTTACTTAGTATTTTTCCCCACCATATGAAACAAACATCACAGTTTTAATATCCAACAGTAATGGATATAATAGCTAACCTGTTAAAGTATAGCATCATCTAAACAGGCTGCATGCAGAATTGGGGTAGGATCCATAAAGTTAATATTTTTTAACCTTTCTCTGAGTTTTCGGCCTAGTTCAGGAACTGTGAGTGATTGTTTACCTAAACAGGTATTATACCTAAAGCAAGTATTATACCTAATTATATCTAAAGTGAGAGTAAATCAGTTGGGTTATTCCATGCTCCTTAGGGTTTATTTTTATTTTTAGCATCCTGCATAGATATATTTCACACATACACAAATCTGTTTCATTCCCTTGTATATAGTTATTCTGCCATGACTAGAGATAGAAGTCCTCTTGAACACCTGTATCATGCCAGTTAAGTGTGTATGCGGCACTTTATTTCACCATTAGTTAATGATGTGCAGCAACATGTTGTCTGTGCTGTGCTTGCTGAGCTAACTATGCACTCAATACCAGCACCTGATAAAATCATTGGCCCCTTGCCTGATGTGAAAATAACAAGTAATTTACTATGCAGGAGACAGCTAAAAAACATTAACATTGTGAGTATATATGCACATGTATTAGGAATATTATAGATAAACAAAATATTCTTTAAAGAATTAGGAACAAAGTCCTAAAGAACTCAGGCAAAGTAACATGCACCTACACTTTTTATATTTTTCATTAAATTAATAGGAAGTAATGTACCTGCAATTTTCTTAATTTATGGGTCATAAGTGCTTGGTGAGAAATAGGCTTCAGCAACAAATCTAATTGCCCTTTTGAACTTATTTCATTTTCA
>NW_010582617.1:241796-332277 GCF_000705375.1 Tinamus guttatus | reverse complement strand
GCACAATAAAAATGCAAGACTGCATAAGATATTGCCTTATTCTATTTTGAGAACTGTAGAAAATTGTTATGTTTTCCTTAAACATATTAATCCTTAGGAAGCAATTAACATTATTTCTTAAAAACCCCTTCCATATACAGTGTAATTAATGAAGCCTACTTTCCAATGTAATAGCATCCTTCATCTCTATGCCTTCTACTGCAATAGCACCAGTTTTCCTGTTCTGGGCCATCTCTCATTACGGGTATTTCTGGTTCTCTCTCATGCTCCGTGATTTTTGGCCCTGGCAGTACCTATATCTTGATCTCATGTTTCCTAGACTGAAAATGAATCTGTGATGTGACAGATTTTGAGCTATGGCTGTGTGCTCTTGTCAACAGGTATATGTGCTCGTATATATAGTTATATATATCATATATATAACATATAGTCAAATCAAACAAATCATTGTTGGTCTCATACTACCGTAAGGGCATTAATTTCATTTTTCTTTCTCTATCCAGATAGGCATAGAAACATTTTATCCTTTAGATTTTTATTTCCATGACGAACAGGATATAAACTTGCCAGTAGGCTCAGAAGTTATTCTACAGAGACTGACAGATAACACAGTCAAACAAATCTCATTTCCTTATGAAAGTAAGCTAAAACTGAAGATGTTAAATATAAACAGTATTTTTTTCAATTTTTTAAGAATTACCCTTTAGACTAGAAATGTTAGAAAGTCCTTCTCTCTTGTCCTATGAATCTTAAATTCTCTTTTTCAGAGTTAACAACTCCAAGGAAGGAAAGTGTTCTTTATCCCTAGTCTAGTGATTTGTGTGTCTTTCTGATCAAGTTGTGTGGTTCACGTTCTTTAAGACTGACAAGTAAGTGGAATTCCCAGTCCATGTTAGGTTAAAAAGTATTTTTAGCAAGATTGATAATGATAATGCGGTTTCTGAACCCATTTGCCACAAAATCTTTTTGCCTTCATCATTCACTCTTTGAACAATGTCAGAATGAAATTTTATCCTAATTATCTAAACCTCGTGTCAAAACACAACTGGCTAAAATTTAATCTCTTTTGGGTAAATCCAAGCATTTCTTTTCCAGCTCAGCACTCTTTTTATGTACTTTGTTTGTTTGTTTTCTCTTTTAAGTTTGGAATAACTTCCTCAAGCCTATATGTTTGTTAACTATTCTTGATTCATTTAGATTTTCTCTAAAAAATCACTTTAATAATAACATATAGAAAAGTAATGAGGAAAAGTAATGTGTTTAAGATAGATAAAATATGAGCTTGAGTTCTCTGATTAAAGAAGTGATTCTTTTGACCTTTTTTAACTTAGAAAACTATCCTGCTTTCATTGCTACACTTATTTAGACATTCAAGTCCAATTATACTTTTTTAGATCAATGGATTTTATTACGAACTGAGCTGTCTGTGAAATGTGTAAAATGAACTCTTTCGTGGTGGAAATTAGTTATCTGTCACTTACATCAGTTCCCATGATCCACCCTACTAGGTCATGTGCTTTGTCTTGCTTAGACTTCCTTCTCTGTACACCAGGAGAAAGAAATGCTGTTATATTTATAGGTTTTCTCACACTATTCTCACTTTTCTTGCTTAATGCCATGGAAATAGAAACTTAATTTTGCTGTTTTTTTTTTTTACCTTGTTTCTTATATTCTATTAGGATTTTAAAAATTCAATAGAGGTAGTATGCAAACCTAGAGAAGAATCTAAGCTGTGGCTTATGAATAACAAGTCTTAAACCGATGAACCCACAATTTAAGCAGAAGTGAGGTTTAAAGTAAACACCTTAGCTTTTTTTGGGTAAATCTGATTTCTGCATAGAGCGTTTCTGAATTTCTGAAACACAGTGGATAAGACCACATAAATAAATTGTGACCAGCTAAATAAGGAATGCACATTCCTTAACCTTCAATTGTGTGCTTCACACAAATATTTAATTTACCTCAAAAATAAGGAATCTAATAGCTGGCAGTTCTCAGTTCTGCTGAAATCAACAAAAGTGAGGTGATAGTTTGCAAAGAGTAGCTGTCAAGGCCTATTTTACTTCACAAAAAAAACTGTTCATATGTCCATACAATGCATAAGGAACACAGTTGGTTAATGCTGAGTTGTGAATTATAGTATAAGGTGCCTCAATAGTAGATGCAGCAGTCATTTAAGGTGTCTGTTCTTCCACAGCACTTTGTCAATTTATGATACTATTTACCCATTATGAAATGGGTCTTTGCAAGTCTTTAAAAACTTCTGTGCATAATAGAGCAGTGGTTTGTGTCACTCTTCTCATTTCATAGGTTTACACGGATGACATAATGAAATGAAATGTTTGCAGCATTAAGGCTGTTTTGACAAAAGGAGGTTATTCACTTTAGCAATTATGTAACAAACGGGCACTGAAGTCTCAGCTGTGTTTTCATTCACCCATAAAGGATGCATACACAAAGCAAAACAAAATGAAAAAGGAAAGCAAACCAAAACGTAAAAGCAACTGCACTGAAATTAGTGGAATAAGGATGGTGGTTTAATGATTTAATAACGGTTTAAGGCTTGCATGGAACATGAAGGATGACATACTCTAATAAAGGGATAGGAGCCTGAGCTCTAAACTAAAAGCTATTAAGTAGACTTCCACTTTGATATATCTTTACCTATACACAGTCCTCAGTCATATACTGATCCACCTTATGTGACATTGACTACAAAGGTGTAGTATTATTTAGTGTTATTGGAATACCTCAGAGCTAAGTGGTTCTTTTGTATAATGCTTATCTGAAAAGCAATAAAAACTGAAAGGACTGATTCTTTCTTTCAATCATTTGAATTTTCAGTGAATCATTCCTTACTTTCAGCCCAATATTACCTAAAAATCCATACTATTTTGTGTCTTATTTTTAGATGGATTATATTTAGAAGTCAATCTTCTATAAATAAATATTGAAATTCTGTGAGAAAGTCGAAGCATGGGCTAACCTTCTTCGGAGTGTCCTTGCAAAGTGTATGTAATTAATATTTCAGAAACAATGTTCTTAATTTCTTTCATTAATTAGCACAGTGAAAAATTTCAGCAACATCTTAAAGTCATAACACCATAATTTCAGGGACATTTTGGTCACTAATACAGAATTCTTTCTGCTGGATGTAGATAATATTCTCCAGGGAAAATAGTTGATCTTCCCTAATTGAAATTAGCTTCTAAAAGTAAAGCAGAAAATATAAGTGAAGAAAGGACTAAACTGTTTTCCTAACATTAGTATATCTGACATGCTGAATATTGGAAAAAAACTGTCATGGTGTAAAATAATGTTGATAAGCAAAGGCCTTTCACTTCCTGTAATGTAATTTAAAATTTAAATCACAAGTAAATTCACTGTCACAGTTTAGGCCACCTATGCAGAAGAGAAAATAGAAGAAGAAAGGGCATACCCTGCGAGTCTGACTACATACAATATGCAGTACAATTATTTTTTAGAGTCCATACTATACAAACCAAATCTCCATGTGCTTTTTCAATTTTCAAACAGACAAACCCCTTTTTGCTTTTCTATTTTTTCTTAGTTCCCAATATCAAGTTTCTAATTCAGATTGAAACAGAAACTGAATTGATTGATGTTTAAATTCTAAATATAGCCTTTCCTTTATAGTATTAGAGAATTTAAAAAATCCAAGTTAAAAATATTTTAATGCCAAATTTTGTTCAGTTCAGAACAATTTCAAGGAGATGCTGCACAATCTGACTCTTAGCATTTGGCTTTCAGATATTACAATATCTGAAAGATCAGAATATAGCATATTGAATAATTAAAGCTTAAATGTGAAAAAATGCCATCTTTATTCCCTCCTAGCATTTTTCCCCCCTGAAATATTTATTAAGTGCCTAAAATTATTTTCCAGTGACCAATTTATATTTTTCTGAAAATAATTTCCTTTAATATATATATAAAAAAACCTGTTTTACATACTTTTTCCTAAGTGGTTGCAGTAAGTGTGCACGGTACCTAGGAACCACGGTAAGACTGGTTATGGTGAGGAAGGCTGAACTCAGCTGCTACCTGAAGATGCAGCTACCACTCCAGACCTCCAGATCCAACCAATAGCAAGGCTGAGTGTATATTCCCAGTAGGCACACACCAGCACGCATGTACAATACATATGTACATAAATACACACATATATATACATATATACACAAATCAGCATAGATAGACACACACAGAACTTCCAGAAACACAGCACCAATGACATCATCCTCCCTAAGATGGAAAGAAGGCCCATTAATGGTGTGTGTATATATATATATACACACATATATATATATATAGTATGTGCAAGAGAGAACACTCTGGCAGCTGGGACTAGACACCTGGTCCATCCAGTAGCTGGCAGTGGACATATGAGCCCCCGGGGCTGCATCTTCACTACACCTGCTGGTACAGATCCTTCGCTCATGAACACACACATGCAAGAGGGTCTCCCAATTGCCCCTCATGCCCCACAGTCTCCCTGGCCGCCCCCAGTAACCATCTGGGGTCTCCCTTTAGAGACACGCACAAACCAGACCCCCTACTCACATCACCTATGTATCAGTGAGACCAGCTTAGCACTCACTGCCCATCACCCACTAATCTACACACCCTCACGTGCCCCAGACTCCAAGGACACACAGGTCCTCTGACCTGCCATCCCACCTCTGCTGCCAGCACTCAGACCTACATGCACATTTGCAGTCTGAGGATAGATAGTCACTTCACTAGGAAAGTAGTTAAGAATAGGATTTAATAAGAAAATAGGACAGACAGTGCTGATCAGGCCCACCCAGGGCATGGCCTATTGTACTCGCCAGGACCTGTTTGTACATGACTAGCCTCATTTATTCCCTTTTCCTTCTAGTTTCTCATGCTTTCTCCTCCCCAGTCCACTTTGATCCCTCCCTTTCCCACCTGTGGTTCCTCCCATAAACATCCCATAATAAGTCTTGTACAATGTGAAATGCATCCCCCAATGTGCCCTAAAATTCCAGGCAATGACCCCTCTTTGAAAGATGCTTGGAGAGCTGCTCCTGTTGTCTCAACATGGTGGGTTTCACACCTGAACGCCAGTGCTGATGCTCTTCCAGGACAATGTCAGAGGAGCTCAGAGCATCCTTTCCCCTAAGCCAGTGTTGTGTCTCTGTGCTCCCCTTCTTTCTCCTCACTAGTGTAGATGAGCCATGATAGGCTGGTGTTCTCTTCTGCGATGGGCCTAGCATCAACCGAAGGTAAGGTATTATTCAAGTCCTCCCACCTACCGTTGTCTCTGAGGGCTTGTAGGCCAAAGTTTTATCACATAAACCTATCAGTATAGATCAATTTAAGGCCCTACTTCAATTGACTCATCCAATTATCCTACCATCAGGAGCCCAAATCAAGCTGTACTGAAACATTTCTTAGATGCCTCAGTGCTATCCCACAAGATGCAGATGTTCCCCAGCCTGAAGTGAGAAATATTTACCTAGGTATGTTTGGAGAAGCATGCTTAGAGAGATCCAAGCTTTGTGTATGTTAAAATATGTTTCTGATCTCCACTGATGGAAGGAATTAAAACCATAAACTTCCACTTTCCAGGAGAATATCCTAATCACAAGCTATTAAGGGGAAGTTTTTGTCTATATTAATTGTCATTGTAACCACGTGAAAAATGAAATCAAACAACAAAATTTACTAGAAGGGAATATTTTAGGAGTAGAGCCTGAGATCGAAGGACTATCTGTTCGTTTTACATTGAAGAGTTATGCATAAAGCATATTAAAAAACAGTACAAATCAGAGTCCAAGATTGCCTATTCTATTCTTTCTGTTTTTCAAATTCTTCTGCAGTTCTCAGGAAATATGAGAGAAGTGAAGGGCTAAACTTCACCCACCTAGCAGATACAGAGGAAAAAAAAAAAAAAGTGTCTAAGGTCAAAAAGCAGAGCTAGGGAATGATGGTAGTTAATAGATTTCCAGTGCCTCCAGGGGTCTGTTCTGACCAGAATGTTTGGATAGGATCTCTTTAAATGTGGACTTTGAGAGGTCACAACAGCAAGTGGATTACAAACTTAAGCTTCAGAGCACAGCTTCATGGAAATGGTCAGTGAATCTGAACTCGATATGAACTCACTCCCATGGCTATCAGTTGTTACACTTCTTTATAATTAAAACTTTGGGCTATACATGTGAGGAAAGATTTGCGGGAGAGCTGGAGACCTTCTGGAAAAAATATGTGCCACTTACTTAGATTTCTTTAGTTAGATTTCTCTAATTCTCTGGAATCTGTGCCCTGTGCTTATAGCAAAATTAGGCGATTTGTTCAGAAGAAAACAAGTGGATGCCCTGCAGTTCTGTACTAGATAATATTTTTTCTCTTTTCTGTCACTCATTCTGCTTTCTTGCTATTCTCTTTCTATTTCTGACCTCCTTTCCTTACCCTCTGTGATTAATGACATTTTGACATCCCTTTAAAGTCCCATCTACATTGCACAAAACGACCACATTGAAGGTAGAAGGCAGAAGAGCTATAGCTCCAACATGGTTAAAACATGGTTTGATCTTATGAGCTCTGTGTTAATAAAAGCTACTCCAGCAACTTCAAGCAGTGTTTTAAAAGTGTCAGAACACTTCTGTTTTGTAAAAGACCGAAATCTTTCCATTTAGAAATATATAGCATGCTCATTCTACTGTTTCTTTTTCAGTCAGGGTAGATGCCTCTTGCTGTAAAGAGAGAAGCAACTGCAGTGCAATGCAAAAGTTTCCTTTTCTTGGTGAAAAGCATAGAGTTGCTCAGAATTCCTCTACCCCAGCACTACAACACAACAAGAATCTGCCTGGTGCACAACATATCAAACACAACTAGGCTATAGTTTTAGACTTAAGGTGCTAGTTGTGTAGTTAGTTTATGTATATGTCTCAGGGAGTCATTTCTAGACAACATTTTTATAATTCTTATGTTAATTGATGAGCTTTAAGCATTGCAAATAAGTTACAGTGCCTCCAGTTCTAGAATTCAATCCCTTTTAATTCTGTGTCAAATATACTTGCTTTGATTATTCATTTTCAGATAGTACTGCACATCACGTCTGAAAGCAAGCAAAGAAATTCCAATCTAGCTGAAATAAGAATTGAAACAATGATGCTGTCAATGTCATTCATGATTTACAACAAATGAGACTATTTTTTTTTTCAGGATGTTGTGCCTAGTGAGCTCCACATGACTTAATTCAAAGTTGTAAAGTTGCCATCCCACAGAGAGCACACACTGAGCAGTTTAATGAGAATGGAGGCCAGAAAGAGCACTTAAATTTCAGTGGTGTGCCGTAGGTGTGATACCTTTTTTCAGACTGCCAGTTTTCAGAGAACACGATGAACTTTTCAAATACCTGAAAGTATCTGCCCAATTACCTATGAATGGAAGAAATGTTAGTTATGGTATGGTTTTATTTAGTTTTATTTTACTTATTAAATGAAACAACTGACAAAATTAGAACAGATGCAAATGTGGATGTGGGAATTGAAAGCTTAAAATTATATTCCTTTCATGAACTCTTAACTTAGCACTTCCTTGCCTAACAGCTTAATTGTCAGTTTTTTCCCAATCCAGCTAAACTTTATTTTCCAATTTTGGAATGGGAAAGAGGTGATAGTGCCAAAACTCCTTTGCAGGGGATCCATTTTCTTACTGAGTTATTCCAGTCTGATTTTTCTAGCAACAGCTACAGATCTCTCTATTACCAATATATCTAAAAATTTTTGAGAAATAGATGAGCATTCTTTATAATTTCCTTTTATCCATTGGCAGAGATAGTTCAGTAAATTTCCTCCTTCCTAGTTTGTAGGAACCTTGCTTTCCAAAGGTCTGGTATCAGCCTGACAGCATTCATAAAAAATAAAAGCTTTCATTGTAACCTATTTTTGCACTGTCCTTACTGTCCTAGTGAGCATTGCATGCTGCATGTCCAAATACTAATTTTCTGACCATGATAGAATCCAAAGATAATTGAGGGTTTGTCTATTACTCTCTCAAGATCAAAATAATGAAATCTTGCAATGAGAGTATTGTGTTTTGCTTCTTCTCTGCTGTCTGATGATTAGAAAGGAGCATAAAAAGTTTTTTATTTGTTTCTTAGCAACAATTAAAGCAAAAAGTCAACTGATCACTACATACCATTAAAGGAAGGAAAGCTTTCCATTAACTAATTTGTTTTTTATTGGAAATAGATTTGTCCTGTGGCATCTGTTTTTTCTTTCCCATTTCAGTTGTCTTTGGCATAGCTGAATAAAACATTAGCAGTTCATTCTTCCTTTCCCAAACAGGGAACGGAGTGTAAAAAAAGCACAGACAAAAGAAAGAAAGAAAGAAAGAATTCAAGAATTCCACTATTTGTGTCCTTTTCATCCTAAAACTGCAGAAAGTATGCTAGATAGAGAGGTTTTTTTTTTCTCTAATTATCATTATTTTACTGAATATATAAAAAGTTCAGAGGAAAAATCTGACTGTGTACATGCGTTTCACACAACAGCTTTCTCAAGTTGCCTTTCTACAGACAAAGGAAACCCAATGTTGCAGTCATACCTTTATCTTTGCAAACCCAAAAGCTATAAAATAGTACTTAATGTTACGGATGCAACTGAGTGGAAAAAAATGGAAGATAAGTCTTGAAGAGACTTTAAAGTCCAAATAAAATTGCATGACTACAGATAAAAAATAAATCATATTTTGTTTTCTTCAAACTGTGTTGTCAACCTCACTCTATAGAAAGGAAAACAGTGATGGTCAGAGAACAGATTTAAGCAAGACAAAAGTGTATTCCAAGAGGGATGTAATCTTCCAAGAAAATTACACTTGCAAACTATTTTTGCAGCACTGCAGTCTTTTAACAGGTGAAAAGGTAATTCCTGTATTTTCTTGTAGTTGGAAGGAACCAGATAGCATAAATGAGATGCATTTCACTTGACATTGACCTTTCACTGGACAATGTAGGGCATCTACCTGCCAACCCGCTTCTTAAATCTCTGTATCACAGTTGAAACATACAGGTATAATCCCATAAATATTTCATTACCCTTTGCAAGGAAAAAATGCCAGTTTTGAATTAAAGTGCATCAGATAATACCTGCAAATGTTGTGATATGAAAGAAATATAGCCAATTACAATGCAAGGGAAAAAAAAAAAACATGCAAATAGTCTTGTGTTTCCCAAGAATGGACTGTCAGAAAAGACATTTTTTAAACAGAATGCATGCAGTTTGTTTCAGTTTCTAACCTTTTTCTGAACTCTCTGTTCCTCTCAGTGAGAGACGTATTACACTCCCAGAATGACAGCACATACTCCCAATTTGTTTCATTTTATTTCTCCAAATGTCTCTTATGGGACAGACAGGCTGTTTGCCTTTATTCCTATGTGTTGTAAGAATGAGTGAGTGGATGGACGAAAAAGTGTTTCTTCAGTAAATGTTCCAAGCAAAAATGAATTGAAATTAGCATAAAAACTGCTTTACCCCACCCCTTTTCTTATTACTGCCAAATGACCATCACTCTTCTGTCATTTTTCCCAGTTGATCTTTCTAGTTTTCTTTCTCTACCTGAATTTTGGAGATTGAGGGCACGCTTGTAGGCAGAGGGGTTTCCCTATTTGAAGCCAAAATTAAAAAAAAAAAAAAAATCTACAAAAGGAGGTTTTGACAATTGTGTGCTCACTTCACCACACTCTAAGGCAAAAAATACAAGCCAGTTGCAGTCTGTCTCAGGTATAGTAGCAAAATTAATACTTACATGGTTTCTACCTGAAACTAGTCCATATCCTCCCAGCTCTGAGTGTACGCAGATCCAGCATGTGAACACACCATTCCGTAATCCTCTTAATAGTCGTTTTTTTTTTTTGACATGTTTTTCACTTTGAGCCCTTTTTTTTTCATTATGAATGGTTCAAATGTGATTAAATCAGTTCCTTGAGCACTGCCTAATGCTTTGCAGTCTCTTCAAGAAACTTTTTTCTGGCAGCATTACATTGCTGGATCTTGGTTCTTTGTGAATGACTTGTCCAATCCAGTCTTTCTCTTCTTCAGTCATTTTCAGCAGAGGAATTCTTGGGTCATAATAAAAAATGTATTAGAGTGCACTATTTTGTACTTTAAATGGCTGCATTTATTCCCATTTTTAGATTTCCATCAATCAAGGTCACCCAGTTCTTTCTGATCTTCCTCTGTTGACAATGCTTCTTGGCTTTGTTATAAGTACATTTTATTAGCAGGCATATTTTTTGCGTCAAGGTCATTTTTGAAAATGTATTAATATAAAATAAGATAGAACAGAATGATCCTTGAGTAATCTATCCTTTCACAGATTCTTCTCCTTTCAGTGTTGCTTGCTACTCTTTTCCCTTTGACCAACTCCTAAACTATGTTATTATTTTTGTGCTAATTCTCTTTTTTTTTTTTGTCTTGACACCTTATTGAAGGATTTTACTGAATTTCAGGCAAATGTTATCTATAGTACTTGCATTTTATAGAAAATCAATTATTTTATAAAAGATATCAGTATATTCTGTATAATCTATGAAAGTCCATAGTGTATTTAACTTCCTTTACCATGTATCTACATGTCTCTAATTACTCTTTGTTTTATTCTCCTTTCAGATCCCTATTCCAGATTTACATGGTCTTGAGATCATTTTATCTCAGTCTTTTTCTCTCTTCTGCTTCTCCTCTTTCTTTATTCAAAAGAAACTCTGCACACGTTATTTCCCTGTAGTTGATAGATTTATTAAAAATAACTGCTGTCAGACCTTGGCTTTCATGTGTCAGTTCTGGTGCAGAGCTTATCTAGGCTCTCTGCTCTGAGTACTAAGCAATGCAGGCTTCATTTTCACCTGTTATTATTTCTGTGTCCTCGCCTCTGTTCTCATGAGCCTTCCTGCCTTATCCTACATTCAGCTTCATCATCTTCATCATAAAATAAAGCAAAGTGTTCATTCAGTGTGAGGGCCACCCTTATCTTTTATCTATGTACCATTTTCCCTCCTTGCTCTCTTTGTTATTTATATGGTTGAAGAATCTTTTGTTGTTTATTGCAATATCCTTTGGATACCAGGATGATAAAACTATAGAAATATAACAGAGATTTGGTTGATTAGAGAGACAGGCAGATTTCCTTGGGGTCAAAACTATGCTTATGTTCATTTCTTCTCTTCAGTGCCAGCAAAAATGATCAGATTCTCAGAGAACAAAGAAAGACCTTAATTTAGCAGAGAATGTGAACACAAGATATGACTAAATAAAGCTGTGTAAAATATAAAAGCTTGGGCTCTTGTGAGCTGAACAGTCTGCCCACCACAAACATAGCATGAGTTTGAGGATAATTATTTTCTGTTTTTTGCAAAGAAGCATCTGCTCATTCTGGAGAAGGTGGGGGTGGTGCTGCAAATGATGTCAAGTATGAGTGGTTGCTATCAGTCAAGTTTTATAATATAGCCTTATATCTTGGGCAGCCTCCCTCTCCTTCATGCCAATGTCTGCATTCCTCCCCAGAAAAGCTTGTCCAGGCATTTCCCCTTTAAATTAATTGTGATTAGTGTCCATATTCTTCCCATTGTTCTTATATTTTCAGATGTACTTGAAATGTATTGAATACCCTTGAGCTGTCTCCATTAATCCCAAATAATTATTGAACCAACGTTCTTGCAAGTATTGGCATTACTCATTTGTTTATGTATATACATATATATATATACATATATATGTATTTAAAACACTTAAGAGTATTTGGGCTCACAATTCTGGAGAGAATTTTGAAATACTGTTAGCAAAACTCATTAATTTCAGTAATGAGAATATGTTTGCAAGGAAAGAAAGTCTTATGGGCAGTGAATGCTCAGCACAGGATAATAACTGGGATCTGTATTCTCAACAGAATTTGTACACTGTTATGCGGCTTAAGGTTAAAGCAACACAATCACATTAGTAAAAGAAAGTTATGAATACCAAAGCTGTAACAGAATAATTTTTAAGTTATACATTAATTTCTGTACAACATATATCAAAACTGAAGAGACTGTGCGATTTATACTCCACATTCAAGCAGCATGCTTTCTACATGCAGGTTTGTTTCTGCTGTTTGTTAATTATATTTTCAAGCTCCATTTCACAAAATAAAGTCATGTCAGGAAGTGACTGACCTTTTCTATTAGAGCAGATAGGAGAAACTTTGACTAAACAACATAGGATTATATGAGATACTCAGACATGATAACTCAGAATTAAGCAAGGTACATTTCATTTTCTCTCAGACAGCAAATGGCCAATACGCAGATTCAAGGTAGGAAGGTAGGAAGGAAGGAAGGGAAGGAAGGAAGGAAGGAAGGAAGGAAGGGAGGAAGGAAGGAAGGAAGGAAGGGAGGAAGGAAGGAAGGAAGGAAGGGAGGAAGGAAGGAAGGAAGGAAGGGAGGAAGGAAGGAAGGAAGGAAGGGAGGAAGGAAGGAAGGAAGGAAGGGAGGAAGGAAGGAAGGAAGGAAGGGAGGAAGGAAGGAAGGAAGGAAGGGAGGAAGGAAGGAAGGAAGGAAGGGAGGAAGGAAGGAAGGAAGGAAGGGAGGAAGGAAGGAAGGAAGGAAGGGAGGAAGGAAGGAAGGAAGGAAGGGAGGAAGGAAGGAAGGAAGGAAGGGAGGAAGGAAGGAAGGAAGGAAGGGAGGAAGGAAGGAAGGAAGGAAGGGAGGAAGGAAGGAAGGAAGGAAGGGAGGAAGGAAGGAAGGAAGGAAGGGAGGAAGGAAGGAAGGAAGGAAGGGAGGAAGGAAGGAAGGAAGGAAGGGAGGAAGGAAGGAAGGAAGGAAGGGAGGAAGGAAGGAAGGAAGGAAGGGAGGAAGGAAGGAAGGAAGGAAGGGAGGAAGGAAGGAAGGAAGGAAGGGAGGAAGGAAGGAAGGAAGGAAGGGAGGAAGGAAGGAAGGAAGGAAGGGAGGAAGGAAGGAAGGAAGGAAGGAAGAAAGAAAGAAAGAAAGAAAGAAACCTACCTTCTGAGTCATATTTAAGAAAATGCTCTTAGTTTTTCTTCTTCATAAAAACAAACAAAAAATGCATACTTCTATCACTAGGCAAAAAATTACTCCAAGTGTATGGTTTTCTCCAGGTTATGAATAAATGACTTAAGGAATCAGGGACAAAAGGGAAGAGAAGAACAAAATTCTCACCTGGAATGGACTAAGGAAGATGGCTGACTGTTTCTGCCCAATCCTTAGTAGCCATCTTTGAATTTATTTTTACCTGTACCAGCATTTTGATTGCAGGCCAAGTACCGAGGTTACCAGACTTCAGATATGGTAGAAGAATCTCCCTTGAGAAACTTGAAATGAATTATCTCTGAAATGTTATTACTTATTAGTGTTGAGATCATGTCCACAGCTGAGTATTGCAGCCATTTCTGATTGCTCTTGGTAAATGGATATTCCTGTGGGATTCGAGAAACACTTATTTTTTCTCACTGTCGGCTAAATTCCTAGTGCCTATATCACTTTTCAGCTTACCTGAAACAGTAAGGAGATATACTTAGAGCTAAAAAAATAAAAATCGAAATGAATAATTGCTGGTCAAAATTTAAGAATAGCTTTTCCTCCCATCTTGTGGACTCTTTCCAACTTAGGTATACTTCAGGAATAAAGACCTCCTGTGACATAGCGGGAGACCTATTCTATTCTAAAAGTGAATTTACAGAAAAGTAAAAATAATAAGAAAAAAGCCTTAGTGTTACCAAACAGACATCTCCCTTGATACTTTTAAAACTGGAATGGAAGGTAAGACAATTTAAAAAATGAGCAAAATTCTATGGGTAGGAAGGATATATATTTAATGGTTATATATTTTATCTATAGCAGTAATTCCAAATTAAAAGTCTGGAATACACGTTTAGATGGATATATAGCCCTATCAAGTGAATAATTAGGGCCTCAACTCTTATATCTTTGCTTGCCTTTCATTGGCTTGTGTGTCCTGATCAATATTTGAAAATTAAATTATCATACATAAAAGCAGAATAAATAAGTTATATTTGAATGATTTTTTTCAGTCCCTATTTATGGATTCTTTTTGGCAATAGTAATCCTGCTATTGCATTTAAGTTGAATGCTCTACATTTAAATTTACTTTAAATGTAGTACTATAGTTTCCATATATTGTAGACGAGAGGACCTCATTTGTTAAGAGACAACTGCAGGGAAATTTAACTGAACCAAAACTACTGCTGCATTTCAAAGACAAGGAACTTTTATATATAACTGCAGCAATATCTTCACCAATTAGAGGCTTGTACAATCTCTGTTGATTAAAAAGTGTTATAGCGGCTGTTCAGTGGTTGTTCAATAAAATCTTTGAGTGTTTATTCTAAGAAGAAAAAGAAAAAAGTAATATCTTCCCAGCAGTGGCTCCCTGAATAGCCCTAAGGGCTACTGTAAGCAGAGAGTTTTACCTAAAATGTCAGCTAGAATTAATCTGCAAAATTATCCTTACAAAGGTATTTGAGAGAGGTTAATATTGCAGACATTTCAGCTCATTAATTTCCAGTGCTGTTGTCACAATGAACACTACAGCCTTCCCCTTTTGTATACTGTTCATGTTCATCTTTTTCTTACGATCTAGTAAAGTACCAAAAGACACTAAAATTTAGCCACTTAAATTGCTGGATATATCCCAGGGTTACAGACTGCAGACTTTGTAAAGAAATCCACCTTAGGAAACTCAAAACGAATTCTCTCTGAAAAGTTTTTATTTATTAGTGTTAAGATCGTGTCCACAGATCCCAAGCTTGAATCAGTGACTTAACCCTTTTTAATATGTGGACATCTAAAAGAAATAGCCTGGCAGACTCCTTTAAAAATATCATAGGCATTAGCTGGTACACAGAACACCTCCAGACCTCTTAATGTACCTCCTAGGACCACTTACGGAGCTCTTTACAGCAGTCTTTCAGCCCCATGGATTGCAAAGTACAGTCCTGGATCAGCGTCCCATTTCTCTAGGCACTGTACAGAATAGATCAGAAAGATGTTCTTTGCCTTAGGGAGTTTTCAATCAGCTTAATGTTGAAAAAGAAAAGGTAATTCATTTTGTATGGGACTCAGCAGACTCATGCTCACTCTCATCCATTAAAAAACAAATTAGGCTTTGATTCTTGAAGCCCTTGTATGATATTCAGCAGAATATAAACATGTGAGCATTGGCAATGCTGGGCACAAATATCACGCAGCAAAAGATGCAGTATTTTATACTGTGCTCTCACACTTGGGAAAGGATGTACTGAGCCGGAATCCCCAGAGCGGCCAGATCTCTCACATCATGTGAATATAGTGGATATGCTAATCCAGTACCTTGCTGATAGGTCTATTCTTTAGCATTGGCACTGCTAGTTAGAAGGGCTGAGTATATTTTGCTTTGAATTCTCTAAAGAAAATCAGAGCTGCTGAGCCAGTATTTCACAAAGTCTTTTATTTGCCACTCTTCCAGAATAGTCAGAAGTATTCAGTCAGTGACCTGAGAAAAGAATGGGCTTGTTCAAGCAGCTGGCCAATAGAAATGAGTCTTCTGCCTTGACACTGATATGAGCTAACATGGACCTAGTTAACATTCCTGAAAAACCCAGCAGCTTGCCATATTGTTTTGCCTTTCTCCCTAATTAATCTGGATTAATATTAGAGATGTGTGATTTCTAATGATTTGCATCTCTGTCCTGTTGTCCAGTTCATTTAGTGACTCTTCAAGAACAAAGCTTCAGACATCGTTATATATCTGATCACGTATGTGCGTGACACTTATTGTGCATGTTGTGCATTCTTTAGTGGCTGCAAGAAAACTATGCCTTAGGGAGTTTGAGTTGAGCAGGATCAGCTCCAACTAGTTCAAACCAAGATGGCTGGACCAATAACATAGCAGAGTTAAATAGATCTTAGTACAAGGTATGAAATGACACTCCTGTTCCAGCTTACTTTTTTTCTTTTTCTAACCTTCTATCAGTTTCTTTCATAGGCTTTGAAAACATACCACTGGAACCAACAAATAGATTATTAGCATGTTTCCCTGAAAATTCAACATGCAAAAGTCAGTAAGACATAATGGAAACTATTCCAGGCTCAGCTTCTCTTTCAAGACTACTGCTAACCGCAGGGGAAAGGTTTTACAGACCTAGTAATCAGGGAAATGAGAGAAAACATAGACTGAAAAAGAAATGCAGATTAATCAGGAGTGAAAGAAATAATA
Source organism: Tinamus guttatus (assembly GCF_000705375.1). The sequence continues at coordinate 316,021 of NW_010582617.1, read as the reverse complement.
AAGCTTGAGAAAAACATGGAGAAGTCGGTCTGTTTTTAGGAGTGGTCTTTCACAAAAGAATTCATTTGTCTGATTTCCGGTGTTAGCCAAAGCCTAGAAATGAATGGCCTTAGTACAAAGTGATTTTTCTAACATTGTACTGACTAGAGTACTGCTGAAGCTCACATAAAATATGACAGGGTTTGTGGGCAGGATGGGTGAATCAAATGTGGGATGGATGATGACAGTGGGGTTCTCAAATGGCAAACTCAGGGTTTTCAGGGAAGGGGAGTTCACATACACTGGGAAGAGCAAAGACTTTCAGGTCCAAGGCTGTAAGGGCAATGTGAAGCAGAGGAAAGGACAACTGCTAAGCTAAGCACCTTATCAAAGACTGACAGTAATTGTGGATAGACTGAATCTGCTGATAGCAATTTTTTGAATCATTCTTGTTTTGCAAGATTGAACTGCCTGTGTTCAAGTAGACTGAAATTTCCCCTGATTCTGGGGACACCTCTCATGTCTCTTCGCATTACAGTAAACTGCCTTCCCTGATCTTTCCCAGTAAATAATGAGACAAACTGCAGACAGGCAAGAGTGATTTTGGGAGTCCTTGAAACACACTGGTTGACTTAGTCATCTTTCGATACTGCAAAGTAAATAGTTTAGTAGACAAAGTTATTTATAATTTTAGGCTTTGACTGTACCCAGACCAGTAGATCCATGCTGATTTAACTCAGAACAGAAAACTGCCTATAGACAAAGGAAGGTCAGAGGCAATATCCCGAAAAAAAAGAAAGTCTATGGACTCTATGGAGAAGAGAATTAGAAATGTTTATTCACACAGACATATGAGAGAATATTTCTGTGTAACTATCTGCAGCCAATTTGTGGTAGGCTAAAAAGGATTCTCTATAAATCATTAATGCTACACAAGCACTCAGTCTTCTGTGTTGTATTAAAAATTTAAGGAACTAGTACAGTGTACAAGTAAAATCTTATGTCCCTTTCCTGTTAAGAGTCTATTGTCTACACATTTGTTGGGAAGGTGGGTATTATGAAAAACACAAACTGCTTTTTGTCTGATGTTTTTCAGTGTTTGAGATTTGTTATGGGCATTATGGTCTTTCTTACGACAGTGATAGATAGTGATAAATAAGTCTTATTAAAAACAAACTTAATTAAAATTCTACTAAATCAGAGCCCTAGTGCAGAAATATAGGAATAAACAACACTATCCATTACATTGCCACAAACTTGTGCCCATAAAACATTCTCGACAGGCCTATAATTTAGGACAATTTTCTGTCAAACATTTGTAAATCATTAACCCATTTTATGGCTCATTTATTAAATTTGATGAACCTGAAACAGTGTAAATATACTTTCAGCAAAGTTTACAAGGAGCTGTATTCCTCCTTTGAAATAATAATAATATTTTCTTCAATCTACTGTTTTCTTTTAGTTACAAATTTAATTTTAATATATACTTTCTATAACTTTTTACCTGCACACAGTTTTAGAAGGGTATGTTTGTCTTTTTATTTATTTGTTTAATTTAGCTACTATGTCATGCTCTTTATAATGAAAGACTATCAGTTAAGGAAACAGGGACAGAGGAGTGTAGAAGAATAAAAAACAGACTCTCCCATTTGTGAGCTGGGCCAGGTTAGGGAAGCTGGTTGATTACTTCTACCTAGTTCCCACTAAACATCTTTGAATTAATTTTACCTGTACCTGCATTTTCTCACTGATTTATTGAATCTTAATTTGAACCTCACATTTTCAACATTTGCTAGTCCTAGCCATCTTCTGATCTCACTTACTATAAGTGAAACATTTAATTACATTTGCTTTCCATTTAAGTCATTTTATGCTTAAGTATTAGTTTGGGGCCAGACTAGCGGTCCACTAACTCACGCTGGGGAGCCTGTCGTAGAAGGAACTCTAAGTGGGTTTTTTTTTGTTTGTTTTTGGGGTATTTTTTTTGTCGCAGATAGATAAACTCGTACTCATGCAACACGAGTTGTGTGGGAATGAAATGCTCACAGTCTGACCTGTACTCAGCACATAGCATCACTGAAATCAATGAGGACAATTCAAGAAACAGAGTACTACTGAGTAGGACTTATACTTAGCAGCATGAATTGGCAGATCTCCACTACTAACTGCAGTGGAGCTATGTGAGATTACATCAGCTAAAGATCTAGACCAGTGAACAAATGGGTGAAGGAAGTAAATGCTTTACATTAAATCATCAATACTTTGAAAGAGAGTCTGCAACATACACTGTAAATGATCATTTTTGTCCTACTGAACTGAAGAGAGAATGGGAATTATCTGATATACACCATTCCTCCAAAAGACAGCTGTAACAAGGAACTGATTTTAAAAAAAGAGAATATGCTTGCAATTATTTTGCTTCAATAGCATGACTGCAATGCTCAAAAACTAGACATTGCCAGGTCGTCATGACAAAGTATGCATCCACCCTGCTGAAACAAGGCTGCTTTGGCATATCAGGAGAGAGCAGTCATATGGAAAATGCAGGCTTGCTGTTAGTGAGAGAGACAATTGTTTAGCCAAAGGCATCTGAAACTGTTTCTTCCTAAAGGTTCCTTCAACATTCAGGCAGAGCTGGACTCTCCTTGTATTGAATTTGGAAGATATATTTCTTAGCAAACTAAGTAGTAGTAGTAAGATTTCTTCTTACAGGCTAATTGACTGAGTCAAATCTTCGAAATTTAAACCAGGAAACCTATCTCTAACCTTTGATTTGTGGCCTACAATGTCTGCCTATTTGTTCACTCTCCCTTCTTTTCCACCCTCCCCAGCAGTTTAACCACATCTCCAAGGATGACCAAAATAACTAGCTTTTAAGATTCACAGGAGGTTGTGATTAAAGGCTAGGGATTTCTTAGAGCAATGGTAGAGAATGTAATACTCTAAATAACACTGGATGACAATTTTGCTCATGATAAGTATGCAATTACCTTTTCTAGATCTCACAGTTATTTCAGAACATTCCAAGTTTCAGAAAACTGAGATAAGTAAAAGGGTATAGAATTCTCTTTATATGTAATTTACTTTCCTCAAAAATGAAGTAATCTAATGATTATAAAGCACTTTCTTCTCTAAACAACTTTCAATCCACTCTTAAAATCATTTGTACTCATTTGCAAAAACAAACAAAAAACCCACAAGACACAAGAAACAATATTTATTTAAGAAGCAGAAAAACTGACAGTCAGATTATGGAAAGGAAGGAATTTAAGAAATACCAAATAGTTCACAGAGAGTTTCCTGGGCATGTCTAGTCCTTCTTTGTGTGTGTGTGTGTGTGTGTGTGTATGTGTCATAATGAGAAAAATTAGCATTATCTGGTTACTAATCTTGAATTCTTGAAAATAAGCATTTAATGTTTTTCTTTGTATCCCTAAGTATATGCTGTTAAGCAACATGTCTAATGAAAAATATCTGAAATAATCCTGTACTGTATTATGACTTCTGAGATTAATCCCGATCCTCCACCATAAACTCTGACATGTTTCCATTCATTTATGTATTCAGTAAAATCATTACAATTGCAAGAAAATAATATCTACTGAGTACCATAACCATATGATTTAAAAATAATTTTGCAATATTAGTTCTCTATTTTCATCTTCTAACTTTGCATATCCTAAGGAATTATTTTCTTGACTTTTCTTCTCTTAAGTTGTATACTATCAGTTCTTCAAGTCAGGATCAGTACCATTTTTATTTTCAACTTTATCTTTTTATCTTTATTAATGTGTCTGTGAAGCATTTAATATCCATTTGAGCACTGAATAAATCAAAAATTTCTATTTGGCAATAGGCCCTTGGAACTGGATTTCTTGTTGATATTACTAATAAAATGGTAGCCTGCATGGTTCCACTTTATACCATTGGGAAATTCTGAAAGAGCTTCCTATATTTCCTTTCTTTAGATGTTGTTTGGAATTCTTTTAACTCACGTGTTCTTATTAAATAGATTTTTCTTTATACATTTAAGTAAGCAGTCAAAATCACCACTATTTTCTTTTAAAATTAACAACTTAACATTCTGTCTGAATGTACCATTATATTTGAAGTGAAGTTATGCAACTTGCAGTCAACTCCATACAAAACTAAGTATGGTAAGGAAGACTGCTTGAATGTCATTAAAAATCACATTATGCTCAAGCACCACAGTTATGACACTGGACGAAGAGCTTCCATTTTGTAGTTTCATTTTATAATCTCTTAGGTGAAATAGAACTGATTTCCTACAGCAAATTCCTTAATTGGACATAAAAAGTATGGTTTTCTGTCAAAAGATATCTCCCCTTGAAGATTTCCTTTCAAAAGACTTCTCTTAGGTATTTTATGTTATACTATGCTATCTTAATTATATTGTCTCATATTATTTAGCATTAGAAATTTGTTTGTTGTTCACCATGAAGTAGATTAAAAGCATGTGCTACTGTGAAAATGAAAAAAATAAACACATTAACAACTACCTACCAATGTTTTTAATAAATTATTTGAATTTAGTCCAATATTTCAGAGAGTAAGGTAGGTAGCATCACTGTAATAATTGAACTTTCTCCAGCCTCCTTATAATATTTTGGGCTCTACTCTCTTGTGGAAATTTAATGCTAATGAAGAGATGACAATTTATCAGCATTAATAGATGATTCCTTTGTGATGACATCAGCAAGTCAGTAATTTGTTTGACTGATTTACTTTTCTAATTCCCAATACTGCAATATTGAAACTGTACAATGCTGCATTTGCAGCACCATTTTCTTGCCAGGCACAAAAATATATATTTAAGCTTTTTTTTTTTTTTTTTCTCTAGCTGCACTTCTGCAATAAAATGAAAAAAACATATGGACGAAGTTGAGGAACAAATAATTTAAATACTCCCTTCCTCACCCCAAATTCAAATGTGTAATGTGTCTAATGTCTAATGTCAAATTCAGTGGTCTAACGTCACATATATTGCTTTTCTCAGAGATTTAAGCTAAAATAAAACATATCATAAAGTTGTAAGCTTATATAAACTTGTGGTTCTTTAAAGTATGCAAATAAGAATTTACATCATATTATGTAAATAATAAAGTAATGTGTAAATAACAAAGTACTAGGTTACTAGGCAAAGTAATCTGAAGAACCCGGAAGAGAGCATTTTTCAGTTAGCGAGCTCATTGGTTGGGTTATTGGTCATTTTGAGGTATATGAATTAACCTAGAAAATGTTCCTTTTGATTTCGACTGACTTTTGAAATTTTCCTTGGGTCTTGTGTTTTTAAAGCAGATCAGTGACCATATAGTTGGACTCTGGCTAATCCATTTGTTGTCACTTACCTGCCTCAACTTAAAAATTTCAGTTCCCTAAATCATGAAAATATATAGATCACTTCCAGAGCACTGTTTCAAGCCTTAAAGCAGCAATTAGGCCTATAACTAGGCCTCATAAACTGCAGCAGCATATCCAGATTATGCAAGAATACCTATTTAAATATCAAAATTCTTTGTATAAGTGCCTAAAGTTAGATGGAGTTAATACTTCCTAAAGTTTAAAATAACATTTAAATCCAATTATTTAAATTTTGCTCAAGGGATCAGGCCCCTAGAAAATTCAGTAGAATTTGGACCTTTTTTCCCTATCTTACTAAATGAAACTCTGTTCCCATTTCAAAAAACACAGTCTTGTTACCTTTGTTTTCATTCAGAATATTGCTTTGCAGATCTTCTTGGCCTATCATTGTAATCATTTCACCTCTCTTTCTTTCAGATCTACCATTACTTATGTGTTTTCATGTTCATGCCTATTTCTACCCTATCATATTTCACTCATCATTGAGAGATTAACTTTCCCCATCAGTCAGCCTATAACCTCAGTTCCTTTCATCTACTCATCAGATTTCTCATCCAACAATTCAATCTTTCTACCATGTGGTCCTTTATATTTATAAGACATTTGAAAAGAATTAAATTGCTGCCCTACAGAAAAGATTATCCACCAAGTTGCTACATATTATGCACTGTTTTTCCTCTCTTTCTTTTGTTCTGAGTTTATGCTTATATCTAAAACTCCCTGGAGCAGTTACTACCATTTTTGGTTCTATGTGGAGAGCAACTTGCATATTCAGTCCCCGAGTAGAACCATTCAGCATTACTGAAAAACAAATACAGATTGCAATAGCAAGAGTTGTAAAGATACTATAACAATATTTACAACAATTCCCTATTGTTTAAATCATACTCAAGTTTTATTGCTCTATGTGATAGGAAAATATATGCTTCATTAATCCATTAGCTATATTCTTGGTGGCTTTTCTTATGGCATTTATACAAAAAGGAGGAGAGCAATTTCAAAGACCAAATGTAAAAAAAAAATGTTACACTTATAGAAATTGCTATTTTTGATATTTTTGAACTAACCAGGCATTTTACTAAAATATGACTAATCCCTTGACTGGCATCTATTAGAAATTTGCCTTTGACTTTTGTCTGCCTACTTGAGGGGCTTGGTGATTTGGCTGCTCAAGTCTCATCAGAGTAATTCACTACAAATCTGACTGATCAGGTACTTCAGTACTACTTAATTAAATTCATTCAAGTACCAAGGATTTCATCTCTGAATAAGACTTTTATTGCTATAAGGCCCCATTATTCATTGACTAAAAACACTTAAGGATTTAAGACTGTTAGCTGATCTTTTTGTTCTTCTTTCCACTGAAGAGATTTAATAACCTGTTTTTGTCTCCAACTAAGTAGTTTTTTAGCAAAGTAGTAACAAGAGGTTAAATGAGTGAGGTGAGGGAGGATTGTTCAATACAATTTTATACCAAGTTTGTTGTTATTCCACTGTGATATAAGATTGTGTATTGTAGTTATGGAATTTTCATTCACCGTGATACGAAATTGCCATTTCATTATGGAATACTCCAGTAACCCTGAATTCCTATGAGCTGAAACATTCTTATATGAGATGAAGGTTTGATTGATTGACTATCTAGGTTGCAAATCCTTAGGAAGAGATGTACTTTATGATGCTCTAATTATTATTATTAATGGACATTCCTATATCCCATTTTTTTAGGTGGCTGGCAGAAGCTGCTATTTCCAAATTGTGAAACCAATGTCTCAGAAAAAAATCACGTGTCCCTAATGACATGCTTATTAAGTTTGGAAAAAATAATGCGTTGTATATTCCACTTGTTTATGCTGCTTCAGATGTGTATATGTTCCCTGAAACCTGTATCCGATGGCTACCTTAAGATCTACCCGATCGTTAATTCAAGAATGTAGATGAAATAATGCACCTAAGACACTCTTACAGCTGAGGGATCCACAGTGTGCGGCAATGCTGAGCAAGAGCACTCTGCCTTTCAGACCGTAAATTCTTTCAGACAGCAACCACCCTTTGTGTACACAATGTTGCAAGTCCAATTTCAGCTGAAGATTTGAAGATGCTCTTGATGTACCTCTGCTGTTTAGAGCAATGCAGCACAGAAATCACCAAAGGTACCTGTGCTGAAGTACCACAAACAGAAGTGCAGGTAAGGAGAAATATTAACTTAATATGCTGAAATCAGTGCAAACTGCAATAATTCAGGGATGCAACCAAGGGAAAAAGCCTACAGACCACAGCATTGTGCTACCTGCTTGTACACTTTTAGGTACCGCAGCAGAGAGTTCTTACTAGTTTTGATTTAGCCATGTTTTCTCCCTTATAGTTCTAGTTAGGCCTATCTTGTATACCGGTTGTTGTGTTTTAAGGGTAATGTCATAAGTCTCTACCTAGCTCTCTGATACTTAAGTGAACAGCTACATTTGAAATAACATGTTCCTTTGACAGTCATCAAATGAGAGTTTTAGTGCTTGTGCGACTTTGTGATACCAGAATACAAGATCCTTGGAAAAATGACAGCTATGTACAGGTTACAGTGAAGACACGGTGACAGCAGATTTAAAAAAAAAAAAAAAAAGAACATCAATAAGAAAATTATGATGCTCTGACATTCTATTTGTTTTCACTGAAGAACTGTCTAGCTCGAGCTCTCTGTGCTGTATAATTGATCTTGTCTATCTTTTTCATCTGTATTTCACTGAACATTGCTTGTCAAAGACCAGGAAAACGGCCTCTCAACTGTATGAAATTCAATATCTTTATCAGATGGCATGATAGAAAGTTAGCAAATACAAAGGAGGTCCTTGGAATATTCGCTTGAAAAAGTTGCACCAACAATCCCTATAACTTTAAAGCTCTTGTTAAGTAGAAAAATCCTGGTGTAAAATCAGAATACTGAAAAAGATAATCCTTTGTCCTTCAGCAGACACCTATCAGCATTACATTGAATTAAAAGGCTATAGTGATGGCTTTCTTATATTCAAATCCATTTCCATATAGTTTTTGTTCCTTAAGTATTCAAAGGGGTATAGATCTCACCTGAATTGTACTGTGATATTAAGGGGATAGTTTGATATTAATGGCATAATTAATTAAAGAAAATAGTCTGATATTCCCTTTCCTCCTGACCACTCATGTAATACCTAGCTGAGATGTTTTTCTTCTTCAAGTGGACTGCCTTCTTCTTCATTCTTCCTTTCCTCTTTCTACAAGCCTTGGGAGCAATCTAAACAGCAGACAATTCTGTATGTATGAGCAGTTTTTAGATTCTTTTTGGTGTTATTTTGAACAAGCTGAATAGGTGTGTGAATGTGTGTGTGTGCATGCTCTGCATGGTGCAATATAAGGAATATTTGCCCATGTGTATATTTACATATGTGCATATGTGTATGATTTCCCACCAACTCCATCTAGATATTTCTTCAATATTTAATGTTCCTTTTTTAAAAAAAAAATCATCCAATTTCTCATGGCAAAAAGATATGGTTCTCTTTTTCTGACAATTGTAATACCCTACTAAGCTTTCATATATAATCTGGAAGTAACCTGGGAAGATGGAGATATAATAAAACGCAAAACATCAGGTTCTACACCACTAATTGACATCATGATAAAGTTGCTGTGAGTACAGCAGGTTGACATACAGCTCTTTATTTACTTAATTCAGACTATCATTTCTTCAGCATTAACTTGATTCTTAACAGGTGTGGTGAGACCTTCCTCTGCTGTTACATTTTTTGTTTCTACTGCAGAAACTGCTACAGAAATGACATAATTTATCTTTTTATTCAAGTGAATTACTTCAATAATAATAACATTACTAATAATAATGTCACCATCTTTGCTCTTATTGTTACTAAGTAAATAGACAAGAATGAGGAACAAATGCACAAAGTATATCTGAAGTTAATAATATGTAGATTTAAGCTAAAATTTGAATATCTTAAAATACACTAAAGTTGTAAAAATGTGAGGAGGCAGAAAATGCAAGTCTGATAACCCAGGTATCTCTCTTCTGTCAGAAGTCAGTGTTAATACTCCTGACATTTCTGTGAAGTCTCCACATGCAGTTGATGAAATGAATGAATAGCTGAAATGCCATAGCTGAAATGCCTTATTATTATTATTACTCACCACAGTAACAATTCCTTGTCTTTTCAATGATCAGAAATCTTTTATTCCTAGTATAGTTTTAATTTATTATCAAGGTGATGTCTACACTATAAAAGTCATCATTAAGGCACAATTTTTTTGTTCTTCTTGTTGAAAACAGACTTTTGTTAACCTTATGGATATGGAAAACTGGGAAACACTCAGAATATGAGCTTTCCACTGGGAATACCAGTCACTCCACCATCAGATATGATAGCTGCATCTTTACAATAATTACAAGGAACACCAAAGCCAAAGAATCTGACACAGCAAACTTCTGTTGTCTGCCACCTTATATAGCACAATAACAAAAATTAATCTTCAGCAGAAACAAAAAAAATGGGAACATCCATTCATGTTTTTCTGAGAAGTATGTAGTATTAAAGTAGAAATCACTGTCACAGTCATATGATGGAAAATATTTCAAACACCTTGTCTGAAAATGCCTCTTATGATGTTTCCACACCATTGCAATGATATTAAAATGATATTTTATTGTTCTACTCTGTACATGAATTCTAACTGAAATATTTTAACTTGGAAAATGATAAGAATATTTTGCCATGCAATAGAACAAAAGAGATTTTATTTTTCAAACTACAGACATTTTACAGTTTTTTAGTTATTTTCTAATTGTTTAGAGAGATTAGATGATCAGAAGATTCAAAAGCAAGAAGGAGGGAGGGAGGGAGGGAGGGAGGGAAGGAAGGAAGTATAAGAAAGCATAAAAATCCTATGAAAAGAAATTATATTAAGTTTTTAGTCCAAAAAGAAGCAATTGTTTCTACAGGAAATAAATAAATAAATAAAATTTTTATGATAACCGTAGTTCAGGCAAGATTTGAAGAAAAAGTATTGAAGTGTATTGCAGATGATTCACTAATGAATCCACTTGTGTGATACTGATGTCATCAGTCAGCATATAGCAGAGATACCTTGAGATTATTGTGGAGGATGGCTGAGAAGGAACATATTTTTTGTCACTTGACAGGAGACTGAACTGTGCAAGGTCATGATAGTGCATTAAGAGAGGAGAGATCTGGCTTGCCTTTAACCAGTCTTTAAGGGCATCTCTGAAAATCACCAGAATAAATGCTGAAAGAAAAAGGGAATTCACGTTTATTTACCCAGTTTCACTCGGAAGGATTTGACAAAAGACATGACATAACTCCACCCAATAATCTGCATTATTTGACAATGACCTGTAACATATGCATCATAACTATGAATATAAAATAAGCTAACGGGAAAAATGAGAGAATCCTGAAAATTCATGTATAGACCACTCCACAGATAGTACCTCCATCATTGTCCTGAGTCAATCCTTGAATGTTTTGTACCTGAAGGCTTTGAATAACACTGTAATAAAAATATTTTTTTTGTTTACTAATGTATATTTATAATGTTTTATAATGTTTTGTAATCTGTGACAGAGCTTGTTCACAAATCTAACACAACAGCATCTTAATTCTGCAACTCAAGAACTTTTCCTTCTAATGAAAAATTTCCAGTACTCATGAAGTGGAGTAAGAACCAGTATTATAACCAAAGTTACAAAACACTCTTATTGATTTGACAGAAGAAACAGTGAAACTACTTTTCTTTCCTGGTAATGGCTTATTTAATGAAGCCAAACTGAGAATAACATGCATGCCAGACACATCCATCCCACTAATAATCCCCAACTGTGCTCTCTATCTATAGTTCTGGATTTAATATTTCAGGAAAAAAACCCCACAGTACTCAGTCTATAATGCTCTATTGAAAGACATAAAAGGTGCCTGCATAAGAAAGGCATTACTGTATGAATGCAAATTTTCTGTTTCATTTACCCTCAGTAGTCAGATAATTTTAGAAAAAAAAAAAGTGAATTGCTTAAACATAATCCCTGAAAGAGTGGGTTTAGACTATATTGGTAATGTCTTATGGCTGCCAGAAAGACTCAGTGTCTCACATACTGTCCTTAAATACTGATTGACGTGTATGCAGGAATATATGAAGAACTCATTTATACATTTCAGCCAGATTCTTTTGAAAAACCACACTGCTATTGGGCTTACTGGTTTTATCCATTGAGAAAAATTGCTACCATGAATAACTACCTTTAATAGGTATGTTGCAGATCTGCTCTATGGCTTTTACAGAATCTTTAGCAATGAGCTTGCATCAGAATTATACAATAATATATCTGTCATTCCCTGCTCTCAGACCGCAGCATCTTCACTCAAACTAGCAGATGCTATATATGTGATCTGGTCCCAAAGAAAGATCAAAATGAAATAGGTACTAGCACACTTAATCCTCTAGGGAAACAGCCCCACTGAAAGGAGCTCCCTCAGCGTCTAACATGCAAAATAGTTACTTGAAATGTTCAATTTTCTGACTTTCAGCCAGCGGGCTTCTCATATAATAATAATAATAAATATTTTCCACAGATGGTAGAAATGTTATGTATTTTTATGTATTTTGGACATGACATATTCTAGATTGTGTTTCTTCATTTTCAGGAGAAAAGGTGGTTGTCAAAAAAAAAAAAAAAGGTAATTGGAGTATATATGGGAACAGTCTTGCTTTAGTTCATGAATAATCACTGTTGAGCCTTTCCTATTCAATCTGCATATTTTAGGACACAGGCCTTTCTCTGCAAGTCCCATACTTATTTTATTATCAGGTTAATTTTTGTTGAGAGAAAGCTTTTTCGAATTTGTTTTCCCTGATCATGAAATTCAACAATCCTTGAAAAGTAACCTCCACTTACAAAAGTTAGAGAATTTTTTGTGTGTGGTCAGAATTTTTTACTATGAAAATATTCCTTAATTAGCTAAATGATAAATACAGAGATTACAATAAATACTAGGACAGAGGCTGCAATTATTGTCAAATGCATTCTAAAAACTGCAATTTCATTCCTATGCTGGGGATTTTTGAAGGTTTTGTGAAATTCCCCAAATGAATGGGGTCAAAACTTGTGGAAAAGAGAGAGAGGGGTCTTTCAAAATGATTTTTTATTTGCTGCTTCCTGAAAGTAACACTTTTTATGTGTCATTTTATTTATATTATTATAAATTATAAAATTATTATTTATATTATTAGTAGTATTTTCTAAAAAAAAAAGTCTTAAGTTTTGGCAAGATAAAAATGAGAAGAGTTAATCTTTATTTAAGCCTTAAGAGTTCATTCATCTGGAGTTAATTTCTTATTTTCCAATTGTCCTTATGCAATTTTCCACACAGAAATGTATAATTCTTCAAAGAGGCCATGTGTAAACTCACAGCAACACTTCAATGGAATATATATGGGAGTGAAAACAAAAAATCAGCAGGGCTAGCTTTAACAAAGGACATTAGAACATTATTATTCCTTGAGGTAAGAACAAAGTATTTATCAACAGCCTCAAATGGGATCTTATCTTTTTGTATTTACAAACTGTTTTGCACTCATGAAACTCTAATTACACAGTCACATTACTACCTATTCTTTTGAAGATATTTTAGCACTGTTTTAAAGTCAGAATTATAGTGCTGAATTAAAAATCATCTCAAATATTTGGTATGCCAGAAACTACTGTTCTGGTCAGAGGCTCAAGAATATGAAAAACAAGTAATGACAGTTAGAATTTTTATTTGACTTCTGCAGGTTTTGAATGACTTCCACACCTGTTGGAAGGCTCTAACAATCTGTGAACAATGTAATTCACAGAATCTGCCATAGCCATGTTAGTCATGAAATAGATGGATAAAGATATTGAACAGACATTAGAAATAGAAAAGAATAGGTGTACCTGGAGATGACTGTTGGTTGTTCCAGCAAGCAAATCATTCTGGGCTTTTTGAAAAAAAAATGTCCTAAAGAAAAAAAATCTATAAAGAAGTCATATAGATTCTTAAATAGTAAGAGAATAAGAAGCCATGCAATAAATGAAAAATCACTTTAAAGTTGCTGGAGTGCAAGGTCACTGTCTGTTATGTGAGACAGTGTTCAAGTACCTTCTTGGGGTCAACCACATATTTGTTCTCTCCTCCAGTAGGTCCACAGCTTTACCTGATAAATATAACTTTAAAAGTACAAATCTCATATAAAACTCCATGTTTAACAACTCCTATTTTTTTACTTAAAAATACTTAAAAATTGCCAGTCAGCTGCAGATGGGTCACCTGCTCTACACCATGACAAGGATATGGATTGCAAACTTAATTTTGTTTTCTAATGCTTTGTCATTTTGTGCATTCCAATGATTTTTCCACCACTTAGAGATCTATCTGAAGTGACTAAAGGTCAGTTCTGCAAACTATGGTCTGCAAAATACTACAGAGGTATGACTTCAATTAATAAATGCATAGATACTCAATGTGGTGGGGTTGGGAAAATAATATATTGTGTATTATTGTTTGTTATATGTACATACACATATATACATACATACATGTACACACATATTCAACATTTTGTTTACTAGTTTAATATAGTAGACTTAGATTGCTTCAGTTTAGTTTGGTAAAGATATTTGTTTAAAAATTAAAAATATTATTTATTTGTAAGGAAAGTTGTGAATATTTTGATCACAAAGAATTATCGCCATTTTCCAAATAGTTATTACTTTTTTTATATAGGTATTTTATCATGTAGCTGAAATGAATTCCACAGAGTTTACAGGCACTTTTCTTAGTATTAAAGCAAATCTTTATGCTTAGTCTTTTGTCAGAGGTAAGCTTTTACAAAACAAGATAAATTAAATGCATCTGATGATAGAAAGAGAAAGAATGAAAATGACAGTGGGAAGTGGCAGCAACAAAAGATAAAATATAAACTGTTCCTGCAAGGTCATATGGGAGATATAAATCATGTAGACTATAGAAAAGTTAAATAACCTCTAAATATTTTGTTCTTGGAAGACTTCTCATACTCTAAGAATTCTTTTTCTTAAATGTGTCCGTCCTTCCTTCCTTCCTTCCTTCCTTCTTTCCTTCCTTCTTTCCTTCCTTCCTTCCCTCCCTCCCTCCCTCCTTCTTTCAATGAAGATGATTGACATGGGCTTTAGAAAAATTGTACTTAAATTATGTTACTACTGGAGGCAAGATAGCTCTCGCAGAGCCACCCCAGCTCTCCCCAGCTCTGGGAGCAGGGGCAACTGTTAAAACATCTTTTCATTTCTGCCCAAAAATATACACTGTGATTTGGTAAGTTCTTCTCATTACAGAGAAAGCTGACAAACTGCATGTGGTATGAATATACCATATTAAAATCAGATAACATTGGGATTTTTTTTGCTTGAGGTTTTACTTGGATAGTTTGGTGATTGAGAAGGTAGTAGGTGAAAAGTAATGGGGCCTTCTATCCACCATCCAGCATACCACTACTTTATGTCTTAGTAGTAACCTTGGGATATTATATGAAATCTTTCTTAATTTGCTTTAGGGTCTCAGTACATTACATAAATCTCTTTTTAAAGATGAAAGCTGGCTTCTTTACTACATTAGCTTTGTAGCCAAAAGTTTTACAGGCAAGAAAGAGCATTTCTTTTAATCATTTCTTTAAAAAAATATATTCTTCAAATCTGGAAAAGGAAAACAGAAGCTTCTATTTGAGACAAATACATGTTTTCTTGTAAATGCACCCAACTTCTATAATTGCATTTCAATCTGTATGTTTTGCTCTTTACTGAAAATAATGAGAAAAAAAAAAAAAAAAGAAAAAAAGGGAGGGGGGGATCTGCAATGCAAAGATCTGCAATCTTTGTTCACTGAGCATCCAGAATTGCTGTATTCATAACAGCTCACTACCAAGATTTACACAGACACACAGGGTTACATGAAGCTGCATTCTGGATCTGGGGGAAGGAGGTGCAGTGTTGTCACTTACAGACAGTACAGACAGTACAGATGACACGTCTCTCTGACAGATCACCAAAATAATCCCTGCTCTAACTCCAGCAGTAGTAACAGGACACAGCCCCCAAGCAGGGCCACCTGCCCATTCGCCTCATGCTACGCTAGAACACACAACTGCTGCAAAGTACAATCCCAACTGCTTCTTTGAGAATATAGCTGTGGGACAGCAGTCCATGAATTTGTCTAATGCATTTTTTTGCACTGGTTAATCTACTTAATGGAGGAAGAAAATTTCAGAATTTCACTACCATCTAGGCAGAATTATTTTTATCCGTTTACATACCTAACTCCTTCAAGTTTCAAGATATGTCCCTAATTTTAATTTTGAGCAATTTCAAGAATGAGAGTTCTGTTTACACTTTACTATCCAACTTCACAGTTTTGTATACTTCAGTCATATCCCTTTCCATACCATACTATTAAAATGCAGAAAAGTAACACATCTGTATACCTTCCTCTAACCCCAGTGAGATCCACAAATTGAGGTGAAAGATTGAAGGGTCCACTCAGACAAGGCCTGACTGACACTGTGCCATAGAACACACCAAAAAGAGATTTTTTTTTTTAACTTTGCTAAAGGGTACTGGGGATGTAATTTTAAATAACGTTTATTTATGGTCTGGGATGTGCACTAAGGAGGTGATTCCAGCTATTTCAATTCTCTTGCATCCTGAGGGACACAAGCTAATGTCTCACACAAAGAAATACAGACTAATTTCTAGAGTGGTTCAGTGGTTCCAATGGTTTAGCCTTTTTCATTGAACATTGAAAGTCTTAGAGGAGAAAATACACTTCTGAAGCCTGAGAACAAGAATATGAAGCTAATGGCAGGAGTCCTGAGTCCTGGTCCCTTCTCCTTGGACTGTTTATGAACTCAAGTCATTGAGAAAGAAAATACTTTCAAGATTAGGGATAGCAAGTGAGATGTAGCTGTAAGGGTATAAGGAATTAGAGAGGATCAGCTTCATTAAGGTTAGGTGATCAAAGACTTTTCCAGTTCGAAAGGGATTATAAGTAAAGGGGAAAGCTGTAAACAAACTAACAGGGATACTAACCTGAGAGACAAGGGGATAACTGAGACAATGACAAAGACCACAAGTTTCCAGACAGCTCCTGATGGGCCATTTAGAAACTGCAGACAATCCGGGCTTTGTAACTGGCAGGAAGGAGGAAACAAGATGAACATAAATAAATTTAGATGAGAAGGAGGCCTGTGGAACTATGCAAACTTCCTAAGGAATATTTGAGGGAAGAGAATCAGAAAAGAACAAAAAGCGGAATAAGGGAGGAGGGAGTGTGAGAAGGTCCAGCTGAATGTTAAGAAGTTGCTGGTCAGTATAGTGGTCGGACTGAGTCCTGGGCCTGATCAGTGCAGTCCATCCTTATCCATATTTTCTTGCTAAATCTCTTCTTAACTATCTTTCCATATAATCTCACTCTCCATTCCATGTGTGAGCGCTGCCAGGTCTATGTGCCAGCAACTGGCGAGATATGAGCAAGTGTATTTCAGCCATTGACTGGAATTAGACTCCAGGTAATTGGGAAACCTTGTGTCTGTGGTGCCAGCACCTGAAGCATGAGAGAGTCCTAACATCAGCAGTTGGAGACACTGAAGGTTTGTGTGGTTGCGTTTCAGGAACACCTGCTGCTGGAGGGAGCAGTGTGAGAGAATTTGGGCCATCAGCTGGAGTCAGACCTTGAGCAATGGTGGCCCCGATGTCCATGGTACCAGCAACCCGAGTGGCTGAGGAACTTTGTGTCAGCCCCTGAAATGGCACAAGCAAAAGTCCCCCATCTAGATACAGGAATGCTGGGATGAAAAATGGAGTGACAATCTCAGTATCAGTGGCTGGAGCAGGACCATAGGTCAGAGTGCCTGTCTGCTTGGGCAACAGCTGCTTAAAAGGGGTCAGATGTTTCTATTTTCCCCTAATCTCTCATGTGCAAGTGTGTAATTTGCTGCTAAAGTTCAAATTGGAATAACTGACAAGTAGTAGGCCTGAACAGTGGGTAAAGTGTTCAGCATCCAAGCAGGAATACCAGGTGGATGGAAGAGACATGGTAATACTCAAAGGATCCAAAATTGTGCATGTACTTGTGAACTAGAAAGTGAGAGCATAAGCGCTTATAGTAGTTAATTTTAATCTCTACTAGCCTATGAGGAGGAAGAGCATCTAGCTTTTGTACTTATATGTGATTTCTGGTAGAGTTATACGTGGGCGCTGTCGAAGACAGCACCTTCTCTATGGCAATCCATGTAGACAGTCGTGTTCATATGCCCTATATATATGTGTGTGTATCCCTGATCTCAAACTTGGCTGAATCTGCAAATAAGAGAAGCAGCTGCGTCCATCAGATAACGGCATAGCCACCTTGCAGTCTCCAGGTGTATGGGGCTGGGCTTGAACAGGTAGGGAGGAGGGATCCCCTGGTCCCAGAAGCCACTGGAAACAAAGGCTCCTTTTAGCCCCAAAGGGACTAACAACATCGATCTTATTCTTCTCAGCTTGTTTTCCATATAGTTCTATTAGTCTCATATTCTTGGCTGTAGACTGTCCCCGGTTCAGTTTGAAGGAGAAAGGGTATCAATCCTTGTCCTAAACCCTCTCCCAGACCATCTTGTGGGTGGGTAACTTGGAAATACCTCAGAAAGCATGAAAGGTGTATTTTTATCTTCTTAGGTTGAAGGGGTTTTAGGTCCTCCAATCTGCCATGTCTTCAGCTATTCCAGTAACAAATGTTTTATTAAATGCTGTCAAAAGAAAGCACAGATGACTCCTTACCAAGCCTTTCTCCAGATTTCTGAGATGATGAAAGTGCTTCCCTCACAAGAGTGACTTTATGTACTATGCTTTTCAGGAGGAAAAAAATGCATGTTATATTCTGCATTTTTCTGAGTTTTCAAACGGAGCTAATAAGGTAGAGGATATGCACATCCAAGGATTCATCTACATTACCCCAGTTTTCAAGTTCTAGTGGGATCAGCAGAGGGATACATTTTACTCAGTTTTTTACATTTCTTCTGGACTGCCATTATAAATCAATTCCAGATTGCAGTTTGTCTTACCCTAAGGTAAATCAGTAAAATAGTTTTGATAAAATATGATGTAATATCTGGTTTTGATAAAGTATGATGTAAAATCTTAGACAGCCCATTGCTTACTACAGATAGCAAACACTACTACTAACTGACTAGCTTAGATTTGAATAATTTAGAATGGTCGAATCCCCTAAGTCCTAAAATGTACCTGTTGCTGTGTTTACAGCATATAAATATACAGCAAATATAAACAATTTTCTTAAATCAGACCATACATTTTAAGCCTTCTATAACCTGCTGGCTTTGTGTTTTATTCCTGAAGTGTTTGTCAGCATTAAGATAGTAAGATTTATTGAAAGCTTCTTTCCAAATATATACATATTTGTATGTGTGTGTGTGCGCAATGTGTGGGTGTATTTATAATTCATGTCAAAGCTACATTTTAATGAGAAATTATGTTTTACTGTATTTTATGTACTAACTGAGTATAACTAAACCCTCCAGGAAACATTTAGAAATTACTTAAGATAAGCCTTTAATAAGAGAAATCTTGGACAATGAATTCCTTTTGCCTATATCATTCACACAAAAACTTCTGTTCTGAAATAAACCATCCTTTGTCAGTATTAATTAGGTCATAACTGCACTCAAGAATACACTAGAATATCAAAAGGGCTATTGGTCTTTCTGACAGCACTGAGAGATTAAAGCTGCTGGTGGTCTAAAGCAGGGAGCTTCATTTAAGAAGTTAAGAATGCATTCTTTAGTCTGTCCATTTGTGATATTTCTATGCTCCTTCTTCCCTCATTACCAGGTATCAGACTGCTTCAAATCTTCAATGCATTTATCCATTCAAAGTGGCAGTGAGGTAGGACACTCAGAGGAGCAATTAGTGGAAGTTGAGAGCTGAACTTTAAGGTATGTAGGCAACTAAAGATGAAGGTAGCTGCCTACTGGGATTTTGGAAACCACTTATAGGGCAGAATTACAGAGGATCTTTGTGTTTCAGAGGCTAGATATCTGGCTGTTATTTTAGGTATGCTGTCCAAGAGCCAAAAGCAACTTTAAAGTGCTTCATTTTTATTCAAGTTTTCAAAATACATGCTACTTCTTTTTCCTTCTCTTCCTCTTCTCTGCTCTGCTTTTCTCTTCTCTTGCCTTACCTTCCCAAAAGAGCCACATAACTGGCCTCCCTACTTCCTACCATAACCATCACTTCCTATACCCCAGCCCCTTCAGCAGCAGCATCATTAAATGGATCTGCAATGCTCCTACACAAGCAAAATAATTCCCAGAGCCATAGCTGTGGTGCTGACGCTATTAGTCTGTTCCCTAGGCAAGCTGCTTAGCCTGCATACACCTGAGCTAATGTGACACAGAGGAGCTCAAAGCAATCTCATTCGTAGTAATCGTGATGTTTCCCAGATTACGCCTTCTGTACCAAACACTGATAGAGGTCTTGAGTTGTCTGAACTTTGGCTAGATCATTCAACATCTTAGTTACACTTTCCCTTTATGCTTATGTACTTGTTTCAGGGACATGCTGCTGCATATCAAAAGCACAAGGAAATCCCTAAACTCATATTTACAAATAAAGACTAAAAATTGTTTTCAAGTCCAACTATTCAAACAACATCAAGATAACGAAATATGAGTATTTTGTGGGTTATTTAATGTATTTCACTGTAACATCTCTGTAACCATTTTTGCTATTCTAACCATTTTTTTTCTTCTCTCCCTGCTTTAGCTGAAATTATTTTTTTTTTCCTTTTTAGCCTCATCGACTGGAAGTGGATGGGTGTTGATAATGACTTAATTTAAGTAATAAACAAAGCAGCAGTGCCTTTGTGAATTCTCTGATCAACTCCTGGTGCCTGTGAATCAAATAAATGAGCATACTTATGAAATTAGTTTTAATCTAAGAAAATTAAAGACTGCTTCTAAAAGTTCAAATTAAGTCTTAAATTGTATGGGTTAAGAAATATGTTTGGTTGAAAAATCTCTAGTAAAGGCCTGTATAAATATAATAAAAGTACTATATTACACATTTTTTTTTTGCAACTATTTGAAAGAAAATAAAATTAATTCACTTTTTATGTGGGCCCTTATAGTACAGGACTAAAAACATCCAGTGAAAGGTCCTAACATTGACACATAAGTTGTTTCTAGTTATGGATTATACATACAGAAATGGTCCTACCTTGAAGTGCTACAATAAGGTGCAAAATCAAATGTTTCATGTTAAGGAAGTGGTTTTTTTCAAGCTTTCTGTGCAACATTTCTTTTTGGATTTTTTATATGTATATTAGAACGGGTTAGACAATTCTCTTCTGTAAAACAGAATAAAAAATTTACTTATTAAAGTAAAATTCAGTTGTGTCAGGGTGGTGTATAGTTAAGAAATGGGTCTGTAAAGTTTATTTTTAGCAATCTTCCATCATGTCATATCACCACTGTGTCATGTTAATATTTGCTGTGGTAATAGAATAAAAAGTCTCATCCCATTACTGACTTTCAAATCATATTAAAGAATGCCAGCTAACTTAACATGATGCAAGACTAATGGAACATGATAGAAAGTTGCTGTTTTGATAAAACTTTCATATCACATTAGCCCAAGAATGCCACGACTTCTTGTTCCGTTCATATTCAACACTGCCATTCAGTAGTGTTCTTTACTACATTTTCAGGAAGAAAATTAGGAATATGTAGACTAGCAAGGAAGCATTCACTTAGTTTATAATGTTCTATAAACTCACAAATACACAAAATTAAAATTAAGTAACTTAATAGTTGCAAAGTCCAGTCTCACCAAACCTGATTTTTGGTGTTTGACAATTGAAGTAGTATTGTGAAATCAAAGTTCCCTTCTCTTAGCAAAGGCACAAGTGTATCTCAGAACTGATTTTTTAGAAGTCTAATGTGATGCAATAGGCTCAGAGGAAACATTTCGGAGAGGGATGTATTTTAAGAAAGATTAAAAGTTAAGGTATATATTTTATATCTCACAGTCTGCCCCCCTTTTTGAAGCATGTGTATTAAGACAGGATGTGCCAATTTAAATGTATCCTTAAATACCCTTAGATTAGCATGTAAATCATTTTGTGGCTATGATAACTCCCATGATCATGCTATTATAAATTTTGAATACAATAACTATGTGATAAGAACTTAAATTTATGCTAATAACTGTTAAAAGTTTAAGAGAGACGAGTTCTATTTTCTGTTTGCTATGTTCAGTATGTTGTAATGGGCAAAAGGAAAACACACCCTTTTAGTAAAGCCAAGATTTAATACAACTGAAAGCCTAATAGACATTATTAGTTATATTTAATTATTTTTAAAAAGTACTGTTATATATAAAAAAAAAAGGAAGCTCAATGAGAAGGTGGTGGTGAGAAATGGAAGCTACTCCATTTGTGGATGGAATATATGTAGAACAGCCAGAAACATTTCTAGAATGCAAAATAGTATCCAAGTACCAATACCTGTTTCCTGTCTCAATCATTTCCTTTGAAGGCAGAAAGAAGCTTCCCAAGATTTTTTCATGCAGCAAATAAAAGGTTATCTAGATGGCATGATTTTTCATGAGGACTGGCCTTTGCACAGAATGAAAAGCAGCCAGGCCAAGAAGCAGATGATGTAGCCTGCCCAAGAGAATGGAAGGGTGGCTAGGACCCGTTGCTCATTGATAGTCAGTTAAAGAAACGTAGACCTGAGGGTGAAGAGAAACAATTTTAGTGATTTAAAATAATATTAATAATCATCATCATAATAATAATCATAATATAATTCATGTAAAATAAATGAATATTTAGTAAATGTATATCTACTGTGAAGTAACAGACTTCAATGGAGAACGCATACTGTAAGAGCATGTCTGAAAACTCATAAAAATAGCCTCTAATGATTCAAAAAAAAAAGGGAAAATAAAAAAATGAGATCCTGATGAGATCCTAATGAGATCCTGATTACAACAAGCACAGTATACAGCTTAAGCCATCGAGCTTATGAAAAACTACGTCACTAGTAAAAAACAGGGAAGTGGACCATAACAGATAATGTAGGAAAGTATCTTCTATCACAATGCCTTACCACACACTCTATGTGTGAGTAGACTTGATCTGTCCTGAGTAAGAATCTTCGAGATGTTGCACACTGCTTGATATGTTGCATTTTTCCCTTTGGCATTCTAGACAGAGTAGTTTCATGATGCCACATCTATTCTATAGAACCAAGATAGCACATACAGTAAATGAACAGTATCCCAGAACAACACAGATATAGCTGTACTTACTACACTTCTTACACACTTATGAGATATACTGATGACAATATTGTACTAGCATATATACCTATCTGTTTATTATTATTATTAGTCTTTGCTCCTTCTTTCTTCAGCAGAAGAAATAAATAAGCCATTTCAATTGACCTTTTTGAGCATTATCTGTTATCAATTTACAGCAGTCTTCCATGTCTCTAACATATGCATTTTGCCCTTAAAATGTTTTGCACCTACAAACATGCATTTAATTATGGTT
This sequence comes from Tinamus guttatus, assembly GCF_000705375.1. The sequence continues at coordinate 292,997 of NW_010582617.1, read as the reverse complement.
ATGTATACTGTATATTTTTAATGTTAAAGTTGTCTTTTTGTCATCTTGTGCATAGATAATCTAGAGTCTTATGGAAAAAGAAAAAGCAAAATCAAATCTCTTCCTACTGATTTCCTTAAGAATCAGTAAAAGCAATGTTATATGCATTTCTGCATGAGGATAAGAGATGGCACAGATGAATGTATTTGAATAATTAAAGAAATGCTTCAAAATCTGTAATTAATAATGCCTTTGCCCATATCGACTGTGTATCTGTGGGTGCTTACTGCTTCCCATAGTTGCTATGCAGTGTTGCAATGGTATGAAATATAAGTTAATTTTCCTTAGTTAAGAGCTCATAAAACCATGCAACTTATTGTTTAATTTCTTGTCATGTTCCTTCTCAAGCAATCACCTCATTAAGACTATTGCTGCAGTTCATAATCATAAAGTCATTCTTAATTCAAATTTTTCCTTTAAAGTTGTCACTGCATTATCTTTGAAACATTTCTCATCTATCACATTGATTATTGTTCCAGGATGGTAGAACTGAGACAAGCAGTTTTGTTATTTCCCTGTTGGATTTGGACTCTTCCTCTATTTATTTTGTTTTTGGCAGCTGTTTATTTGATGTCTTTAAATATTCTGTCAGATTCTTCAAGCATTTGTTGCTTACTAGGGTGTGAACTAGGCCAGGACCGCCTATCATAATTTGCCTGCACTAAGTGGATGAAGGGTGAATAGATGGAATGAAATGCTGTTTGACTTCAGATTGTATCTACCTGCACTTTTTTCTTTTTATTTTTGGTACTATTTACATATCTGCTATAGGAAAGAGGCAAGCAGAAGTATACAACAATTAAAAAAATTCTTCTTTCTGTTTCTTCCCAAGTCATTTGCCCAGCTTTCGCATTGACCCCTGCTAACTTACTTCACCTGTACTGTAAGCAAAATATATCTATTAACAGTAATTCCAGCTTTTAAAAAATATTAATTGTCCTTTAAATATAAAGAAGATTCAATGTGAACCATGAAGGTGAAGACTGAAGTTGACTTTCCAGGTGAAGAGATTGGCCTCTAAATTAAAGTGGTCACTTGCCAAAGTTTTCATGCAGAAACCTGTTTTGTGCATTTCTAAATTGTATCTATATGTTGTTTTGTTGCTAATAAGTTTCCCAAGTAGTTGCTTGCCTGCATGTAAGCAATCAAGCATTTTTCTTCGTTCTTGAAAGTACTTTAATGAATTTGATTTTATACTTCACTAATGCTCAAGCAAACATCAGCTCCTTCCTGGCCATTCAGATCTGATGCTTTATATCTTCAGAATCCTATAGAAAAATTTATTTCCCCTCTCAAGTGTTAGACTAAAACTGACAGACTTTATAGCTCTTACAATTAAGGTAATTTTAATTAAATAATCAAAAACAAAAAAAAAGACAAAAAAAAAAAAGCAGATGAAAGGGGCATCTGGAAGTCATCTAATCCAAGTTCCTGTTCAAAACAAATCTATCTTGAAAGCTTGATCAGGATTTAGTCCAGTTTAATTTTGAAAAACTTCAAATATTCAACATCCCATCTAGGCAACCTGCTCCAATGTTTAACCAGTAGCACTGTGAAGAGTATTTTCTGCATGTCTGTTCTGAACTTGCCTTTTTGCAAGTAAGATGCTTTGTTTCTTTTCCTGTCTGCCTTGCATCTCTGAGAAGAGTCTGTCACTGTCTTCTACATAAACCCCTTCAGATGTGGTGAAATATTGCAATGAGATTCTCCTTTAGCTTTTATTTCTCCAGGCTAAACAAACCTCATTTACTCAACTTCTGTGTGTGAGTTCTGTGCTTCAGTCTTCTCCCAGGCAGCTTTCTAGTCCTCTACTGCACTATCTCCACTTTGCTGAAATCTCTCTTATACTGGGGACACAAAATCAGAGGCACTCAGTGCAGATGCAGATGCACCAGTGCTGAGTAGGGTATTGCAGTAATCATTTCCCTTGACATGCTGACTTTGCCCTCGCTAAAGCAGCCCAATAAGCAGTCAGCTCTCAGGGCTCTTGAGTCTTTTCCAACTGGCAGCCTCAGGTTCTTTTCTGCAGAATTGCTTTCTAGTCAAGCAGGGTCCAGTTTATGCTGAAGCTGGGTCTTTTGTCTCGAGTGCATTGTGCAAGAAATGGTCTTTGCTGAAATTTGTGAGGAATTGTTGGCCCATTCTCACAGCCTGAGAAGGCAGCCCTGTCCTCCAGTCCATCAGCCCTTTTACCGCAGATTGCAGAGCATAGGTTTTAGTCCATTGCCTCAGGCATGAATGAAAACATTAAAGAACCTCGGTATCTACACTATCTCTTGAGGAACTCCTAACAAGTTACAAGGCAGACTCTGCACTATTGGCCCCTACCTTTCAAGCCTGATGATCCAAACATTTTTCCACACAACTTGCAATTTACCCACTTAGACCATATCTCTAACATCAGGGCAGTAGATCCGAGGAAGTGCTAGGGGAGGAGGAAGGCTGTATGCTCAGGGCTCTGATGCACAAGATCTCAGCTTCCTATCACTTTCTTCATCAAGCTGAGGTGTTCTGAAAGCTGGAGTATTTTGTCTGCTAGTTGTCTTCCTCGCTTTTCATAGGATCCTAATACCTTCCCCATCACCTGTTGTGTACTCAGCTGCCATAGGTACCAGATCAGGAAAAGTTAATCTTTGTATATGTTTATCTAACATCTGTATAAAAAAACTATCTAAACAGAACAACATTTGAGAAATCTTCTGGAATGTTTGTGCCCTGGCATGTTCCTGGCCCAGCAGATGCCACGGATGCTGAAGTCTTCCTGAGAACCAAGCTGGGCAACTGTAAAACTTTTTCTGCAAAGCAAGAAGTTTTGGTTCACCTCCTCTTCTTGATTGGGCTGTCTGTAGCAGATGATATCTCCCATTCTGCTATCTTAGCTAATCCTGACACAAAATTCCCATATGGTTTGTTGACCATTTCATAGCATAACCCTATGAATTTGAACTGTATTTTTGTGTGCAGTACATTCCCACCTTCCTTGTCAGCCTTTCCTAAAGAGCCTGTATCCATTCATTGCAGATCTCCAGTCCTGCTTCTCTAATGTGTGATTGGACAAAGATCCCTTTGCATCTCTAATTCTGAGATTGCATGCAAATTCACAGTTTCTCTGTCTATTTCCCAGCAACCGTGCTTTGTACCGGCACTTTACTCTCTTCTCCATTTCCCTGAGGCATGTGAACTTTTCCCCTAACCCCTCTTTATCCTAAAAGTTCAGTATTACCCACCTCTACATACAAGCAAAATCTGGACTGTTTTTCTTTTTTACTGAATTGTGTATGTGATGACTTATATGCATGAAAGTGTGTGAATGAATATATGAATAAAAGAGTGGGATGTTCTCACATAAAACAGTAAAATAGTTTTAATCTAAATTTTATTTGAAGTATTGGCTGTAGACAAACAGAAGACTGCATCATGTGTTTCCTGTGTTGTGAAGAAATCTACATGTCCCAATTCACCAGAGCCTCTCTCATACAAAGAAAAGGCCTGGAAACCATAGGTTTACTTTATTACTTTATTAGATTCTTAATAGCCCTTGATGTGTTGGAGTCAATGTGAGTAATAAATAGCTATAACTAAAATTAAAATATTAGCAAAAGTGTGAAAAATGAGGATGGACATGAAGGTGGTTAAACATCTAATATGTACTGACTAGCTTAAACTGCTGACAACTACAAAGGAATTGTAGACAGTAGTGAGGTTAAGTTCAAGGAAGCTTGCTATTCCTATAGCATGCTATTCCTATTTCCTGTTTCCTATGGAAGAAATTCAGATAATCTGTTCTTCAGATATCCTAGACTAAAAATGCTGTTGCATCTATTTCTTTAAAGCAACACTGTGAAAAGACTTAAATAGATAAAATGTTGTTTTCTTTCCTTTTCCATGGATTTCCTCACAGTATAGAAGGGGATGTCAAGTGATCCAATGACCAAGAAAACTGAAGCTGTTCAAATGCATTATGGAAAGGTGGTACCACAGGTGAATATGGCAAGCTTTTTTTAAGACTGGGTGGAGTGTGGTGGCTTAACCATTAAACACAGTCAGAATAGAATTTGTGTGTTCTATTACTGAATAAACATATTCATGAAAATCAATGACTGAAGTCCAAACCAAGCTTTATTTCACACTGTATCTAGCACAGTCTCCAGAGTGGACAAGACAACATCTAAAGCTTGACCTCTATTTGACAAGGACCAAAATATTTTCAATTCTGTTTTCCATCAGTAGTTACCTTTGGGCTTTGAGTCAAAAAGAACTTAAAAGTTTAATTCCAATAATATTTGAAGTATACTAGATACTTAAGTTGCTCTATCACTCTCAGTCTTTAAATTATGAAAATGTAATTGAATTGTAGCGTCAATATGTATATATAGAAAAGAAGCATCTATACCTGTGTAAAAGAAACTTTAGTAGTTATAAACATCTAGATTCTCATAGGTTTTTTAACCTGCAAGTGTTCTTTGCAAGAGACTGAAGTATAAAAATCATGAATCAGCAGATAGCTTGCTTCAAAAGCTCCCTAAATTATACCTGAATGGTTCTACAAATAATTATGCTTCACTAATGAAATGTAACACATGCTACAAAATCAGAAGCAGTTTATATTGCATTGTTTATGCCCAGCTGGATCATTCAGGTCATGCTGAAGTGAAATAATGGAAATATATCAAATATATGGAAAAAAAGTCACCGTTGTTCCCACAAAAGTACCAATGCACTTTCCTCATTCAGTTTGCTTTTAAAGCAATACAGTTTCACTTACTTTATTTGAGTAATTCTGGTTTACTTGTGTAAGCTTATATGAGAGAGGCAATCTAGGGCTTTTAAATTTATTTTGTGTACAAATTATTTCCAATTGCAAAATGGCTGCAAATTAATGCTTTCTGTCAATGCCAGTGTCTCATGTTGAAAAAAATCTTGCCAATTTAAAACCTCTGGACATCACAATAGCATAGAAAACACTTATAAACTCTGAACATTGGAACAGTTAAAGTGAAATCTAGCTGCATAATATTGAGAAAAAAAAAAGAACTAAAAACAGATTCTACTAATCATTTTATTCATAGTTGCGAAGCACACTTGTTTGTCAGTGGATATTGATTTTTGCTACCTTTAATTCATCTTCGAGAAGATGTCTTCTCTCAATTCACATTAATAACACCATTCATATGCACCAGAGTAATGAGGAATAAATGATCATAGAATCATAGAATCGTTAAGGTTGGAAGGTTGATCTCTCTAGAGATCATGTAGTCCAACCCCCCTGCACATGCAGGGTCACCTAGAGCACGTGGCACAGGACTACTGTAAGACACTGTTATGGATTGTGTTTGTCTCAACATTGTTGACACACCATCTACCTGAACAATGCCCTTGTATCTTGTCTCTGGGAAGACCAGCTCAAGACTCCAAACAAGGACATTATCTTTCCCCATTTACACTTCTTAACTCCTGTATCTCGTGTCTGGGAAGACTATAATATCAGCTATCTACATGGCCGTGGCATGCTGTCTCTGGAAAAATCATTTCCAGACCTGACTCATAAGTGCCCACCAGCGCAGCTCACATTCCAGTCAGGTGAAGAGGAACATCAAAGCAGCCCGTGTGTATGACACAAACAACATGTACCAGAAAACTTCAAGAAAGTGGGAGGACTCTTTGAGAAGGAAGATATAAAAGGAGCACGTATTTCTCCCGCACCAGGGGCAGAACATCACCTGCACAGGTGTGTGTGGATCATCACCTGCACCAAGATACACGGCCTTCTGTCCCTGAACATTACTTGCACACATCACCTGTACTGATGCACTTGTACCTGTACTGAAGCAGAACCAGCAACACTTTGCGGGAATGGTGGTGGTAGTAACTATAATCTTGTTGCATCTCTCCTGCTTGCTTGCTTATCTTTCTTTCTTTTTCTCTTCTTCTTCTCTCTGTCCTATTGCGCTTATGAGAATAAAACTAACAAGGTTGTATGAGAATAAAGCTAACAAGTTGTATGGCGTTTGACCCCGTTTGTGTCTTAATATCACTCTTGGGATCATATCGAAACCTCCCCTGACACTGGATTGGGACAACTGCGTCCAAGCGCGTTTTGAAGATCTCCAGAGAAAGAGATTCCATAACCTCTCTGGGCAACCGGTTCCAGTGCTCCATCACCCTCACTGTTAAGAAATTTTTCCTTAAGTCCATGTGGAACTTTTGGTGCTTCAATGTGTAGCCATTACCTCTAGTCCTGTCAGTGGCCACCACTGAAAAAGGTCAGCACCATTCTCCTCACTGCCTCCCTTGAGGTATTTACATACACTGGTTAGATCCCCTCTCAGCTTTCTCTTCCCTTGAAGAGGCTGAACAGGCCCAGCTCTCAGCCTCTCCTCGTAGAGCAGATGTTCCAGGCCCCTGATCATCCTTGAAGCCCTGCGCTGGACTCTCTCCAGCACTCCACATCCCTCTTGTACTGTGGGGCCCAGAACTGGACACAATACTCCAGATGTGGCCTCACCAGGGCTGAGTAGAGGGGCAGGATCACCTCCCTCGACCTGCTGGAGGTGCTCTTCTTAATGCACCCCAGGATCCCATTGGCCTTCTTGGCCACGAGGGCACACTGCTGCCTCATGGTCAACTTGTCTTTCACCATGACACCCAGGTCCTTCTCTGCAGAGCTGCTCTCCAGAAGGTCGGTCCACAGCCTGTACTGGTGTCTGGGGTTATTCCTTCCCAGGTGCAGGAGCTTGCACTTGGCCTTGTTGAGTTTCACGAGATTTCTCACCGCCCAGTTGTCCAGTCTGTTCAGGTCCCTCTGGATGGCAGCACAGCCCTCTGGGGTATCAGCTACTCCTCCCAGTTTCATGTCTGTGCCTTCATCCAGGTCATTGATGAATAAATCGAACAGGACTGGACCAAGGACTGACCCCTGGGGGACCCCGCTAGCTACAGGCCTCCAACTAGACTCTGCACCGCTGATCACCACTCTCCAGGCCCTGCCATCCAGCCAGTGGTTATATTCTAATGGTTAGAAAAAAAAAGTCATGCTCAGCTTGAATGAGCAGACTACACTACTAAAAAATAGCTTAATCTATTTTGTAAAATAACTAGATTTTTTTGTTAGATTTTCTTTTGTTGCATTTCATGACAGAACACTTCTGACAACTTTCAAGCTGATCTGCTGTCAGGTCTAACTAATTAATTTCAGTTAGCCTAAAATGAGTCTCTATTTCCCTGTCAAAAAAGGCTTCAGTTCAAATCTCACAATTAGGCAACTGAGATACCTTCCTTTTATTTTCTAGTGATGGAGTCTATGCTTTAAATAAGAAATTTGTCTGAAAAAGTCTTGGAATTTTTTCATGTATGAAAACCCTTTCTACTAAAATAGCAATTTTTTTTTCAAAAAAAAGGAAATTCTGCTGAAACTTTTCTGACCGCTTTAGTTTAAAATATGTTTTCATAAAAAACACAAATAAATAAAACACGATCACACAAAACGCTTTTTCTAATCAACATTTCTAGCTCCTACATTTGCAGAGAAGAAACTTAGGGGAAACCCTTTAAGCTGATCAATTTTGAGATGTCTTTGAATGAGTCTTTCTAAGCAGAGACAACAATGTGACAAAGACAGCAAAGAAATGTGTAGAATCAGTAAAAACCTTATTCTTGAAAAGTTGTTCAACAGTGTCTGTTGTCTCAATGATGTCAGCCTGCTTCTTTTCTTCTGGTGCAACAGCTTTAGTGTTAGACAGGAGTCCTCTGCTTTTTTATATCTAGTTCCAGTAATACCTTGTTCAAATTTCACTCTAGTAGATGGAAAATTACTAAGGAATGTGTAGGAATATGTCTGTCTTTGGGCAGACACAAATATATCTGTAATAAAGGGGCAAAAATACCAGACACAAAGGGGCAAAAAATACCAGACACACAGAAACAAATCATTCTGAAAAGTCAGTGAAAGTCTGGGACAAGTGTTTTAAGGAACTCAAAAGGAAACTCTTACTAGAGTACTGTTTCCTTCATTTTATCTCTTCATCACAGCTGATCCCACACCGGTGTTTTGGATAACTCATTGCATTACTGTCAAACTGGTCTCCAAGGGCAATGTCTTACTGCTAATCAGGTTCCAAAAGTATCCCAAATGTGTGCAAAAGATGTGGTATGGCAAACTTTTGAAGTAGACTTCATAGAAATTATAGTATGAAAAATACAGTTACTGTGTGAGAGGAAGTAAAATCAAAACTTGACCTTTCTTTGTAGCTCTTTTTCATCAAATAAGCCTGTCAATAAGAAAAAGAAAAGGAATGGGCAGTTAGGATGGCACTGGGACAGAGATCTTATCCCTACAATGACATTATCTTGCCCTTTTTGTTTGTTTGTTTTGTTTTATCTTTCTATGTCAAATTGCCCATCTTGCAAAACAAGAGAATTGTTACTCGAGACACTCACCACCATGGAAAGACCAGGCTAAACAGATAGAATATTTATAAGGAACACAGGGTCAATTTTTCCGCTGACTTAGCATGCCTGACTGCTGTGTGTTGGCCTCCAAAGTGCACATCCCCATACTTTTTCTTGCACTATTGATAGAAAATTGTGATGTAAAATGGAGGAGAAGCAATATCAAATGACCTAATTTGTCAATTATTTATTATTGTAGAATGCCCTTGACAGCAAGGCTGGGAATATATGGGATTAATATAGGGAGTAGATGAACCCCCCACACTGAGTCACTTTCTATGATGCATTTTATTGGAATTCTTGTCAGAGCCATCACAATGGTAATCCATAACACGCAATGTGTTGCTGGTGAAGCCCATGCCCAGGGGCTGCATCGATGGCTTGTTACGTGAGCCTTCAGTGTTCACTCACCCTGCTAGTGTGAGAATGAGAACTGCAGGGTGAATCCTAATAGCTTCTGTCAGGTCTCTAGGGACGAGTGTTTGTCTGACTGCATTGGCTTCTCATTTATCCTCACTATCACCACCTATTCATCTCCCTCTTGGCTTTGAAGGTGAAATCTCCGATTCTCCTTCATCAGAGCTGACAGCAGCAGCAAAGCTTTCTCTCCTGTGTTACAAAACTCTCCTTTCCAGAACATTAAAACATTACTTCTCCAGGAAAAATATAAAGCAAAATAGAACTGACTCTTTGTCTAACATTTTTTTTCAAGGCCATGAGGTATTTAATTCTCTGTCTTTTTTGCTAATTTAGCATTGCTTTAAGTGCTCACAACAATGTTTATTTCTCTGGAAAATTTACAAGTGAAGAAAAATGACTTCAAACTAATGGATTCTAATTTACCCAGAGCTACAGTAGATTTTCCATCACTGGATTTTTGTATCTTTTTACAAAATTTGGACTTTAAATATCTTTAAGAACTGTTGTGTTTAAAGCAAGAACCTTTGGTTATTAAGGGGTACTTACGGTATATGCGTTGTCAGATTGGATGATAAATGTGACCTTTGACCTTTGACAATATGAATCAAAGTATTCTGAGAGGAACTGCTTATATTTACAGGACACATATTTTGTAAAAGTGAATATCTGACCCACGAGACATCCAGTGTGGACCCTTTCCAAACTCTTTCTCACATGTCATTCTGCTTGGCTAAAAATTTCTTGATGAGTTTTTGTATTGTTCTTAGAGATGGCTCTAATGAGCAATAATGACTTGACTTATACGTAATACATCCGCCCCTTAAAGCACAGCCAAAGACTTCATTTTGTGTTAACAAATTACTAGTAAAATAAGACAAGTTACTACTACTACTACCAGCTTGTTCACCTCCTTACAGCAATCCATGTTCTCAGTCCATTGAGACAGCAAAACATTTTTACACAAAGAAATCAGCAATCAATATTTGGTCCAAAATCTTTAATCCTGCTGAGAAAAAAAAATATCCATACTTACATACACTACGCAGTCAGAGGAGTATAGAGAAAGTTATCTTTTTGGATTCCTCAAGGGACATGTTTCTTCAAAAGATGAAGAGTAAAATGATCAGTTCTGAATTCACTTGAAGAGGTGAATATCCCCACTTACAGAATGCTAACTTGACTATTGTAAAATAAGACTATGCTGCTTTAAAAATGCACATATTTGACAGCTTAATCCCTGGCCTAAATTACATAAAAGGCCAGAATATGTCATGAATGCTGTAACTTCTAGCCTCACAAACAGCAGAAGCAAAGAGGACGGAGGGTGTCAATGATAAAATAGATTATTTGACGTTTAAATGAAAAATGGCATCTTGGAATGTTACTAATTACACATTACTGATTCCAGTTCATGGTATTATCACATTTATACAGCTATAAATCTTGTTTTTCCTTCATTTTCCCATCTGAGTATTTACAATAGGAATGTAATTAAAATGCTATTTTAAAGTTCTCTTGAGTCACAGGAATGTGGAGGTTAGACATGTAAAGACCTACAACAGTGTTTAAGTTGTCTTATTGCTGAAGCAGGGCTTTTATTTATTTATTTATTTGAAATGAATTTTATTAGAATATAGCATTTAAAGTCTTTCTTCTCTTAGGAGGTTATTCCACCAGCAGCAATCACTATTCTGAAATAGCATTTTGTTTTTCAGATTTATTTTACTTAATAATGTCTTCCAATATTTATTTATATTTGTGGGTATTATTTGATTCTTCTCAGTCCTGGATGTCAGATTATAACTATGCTCCTCTTTTGCTTTCACTTAGCCAACAAATACATGTTTAGGCTGAGCTTCTTAAAGCATCTTTTGGATGATAGATGTTCATATTCACTGGTCCTCAAGAGATTAATGGGATATTACATATTGCTAACTGTATTGTTTTCTACATATTTACAAAGATGTTAAATATATCACAGAATCACAGAATAGATGAGTTTGGAAGGGGCCTCTAGAGATCATCTAGTCCAACTCCCCTGTTCAAGCAGGCGCGCCCAGAGCATGCGGCATCCAGGCGAGCTTTGAAGATCTCCAGAGAAGGAGATTCCATAACCCCTCCGGGCAGCCTGTTCCAGTGCTCTGTCACTCCAACAGAAAAGAAGTTATATCCAGGTTTAATTTCAATCCCCTAGTCTGACTCAAGTATTCAGATCTGAAAAGTCATTCAGACTTTATTACCCAGTACTACAAGGCCAAATGGGCAGATAGATACTTAACTGTTCTCAACTTTTCATGTAGGTTTCCCCATTAAGAGTTTTAATCCTCTCACAAAATATTTGGGCCTACTTCAACAGAAAGACGTGTGTGAACGTGGGTCTTATCTCTTTTCTCATTTAGCTGCTTCAGCCTTAAAACTCTCGTACCTTTCCCTCTTATTCAGTAGGCAACTACAATGGAACTCAGCTCCAGGGTAAGACATCCATACATAGTGGCTGAATGATACCACAGTTCTATTTAAACTAATGGAAATCAAAAGCTCATCACAGATTCATAAATACTGGCACACAGTGACACTGAGGTGCTACTGAGCACACACTCCTGGTAGATTCATCCAAGAGCACTGCATGTCATTCTAATCACAGGTATAAGTGGCTGATTGCCCAAATCTTGATGTTTTCGAATGATATCTAAGGAATGTGTGAGAAGGGGAATAATTACTTCCCTTAATCTACAGGCTGTGTTTCCATCAACACAGTCCAGGATTCCCAGAATGCTGTTTACCTTCGTCACTGCCATTGCACATTCACCTTGCTGCCCACCAGGACCTCCAAGCCTTTTCAGCAGATTTGCTCCCCAGCCTGTGAGTCCCCACCCTGTATCACTGCTGTGGTTAGTCCATCCCACATACAGGACTTTGCAATGTTCTTGAATTTAACTAAATTCTTTGTGACCCTGTGCTGTCTTCTTACTGGACTTCTTTGGATTTCTGTTTTTTTCCAAGAATTTCTTTCCCAACCCTTTTTTCAGCATAGATGAAAATTTCAATGCCTTCATCTCCAAGATAAAAGCAATATTTAAGGCTTAATTTGAGGAGTGAGGTAATTTCCCAGAACACTACAATACACTATGTGTCATATCCCATAAGAAAAATTAATAGTAAAATGCTCAAATTCTTTTGTGCTCATTAAGCTCATATTCTCTATGTCACTGTTAGCTCTTCCTAGAGACCATTCATGACCTATAAATAGTGCATATGACAGAGGAATTGTTTAAAAGCCTTATTGTAAGTGCCTATTTCATTAATCCCCACAACCTTTTGTCAGTTTTGGGTGTCTGCCATACACCAGATTCTTAACATTTTTTAAACTAATTAGTTGGAATGCAAACTCCCTATTTCTCAAGAGAGCATGTTCTACAATTTAATAATTGTAGATTTCATTATTTTGAAGCATAGTATTATTGGTGGTGTACCAATAAATACCATAAGTTATTCCTTAAATTTGAAATTTGGCCCTGAAAAAACAGCTTGTACAGCCAGCTAAGGCAGCTAGTCATGTATTATAAACGATACAAGTATACTTCCTGACTTATGACTGATTTCTTTTCTTTTATCACCATTCACTCCTATCCTCTGATTTTTGTGGATCTTGGCTTTGTAGAATGTTTTCATTTAAGACATGTACAATGCTATAGAAATACATATCTGAAGAGAGTGCTTCTGGAAAAGAATCTACCTCTGTCAAAAGTTTCTTCTTGTAGGTAGAGCAGGAAGAGATGATATACGCATTATTTATTTTATTTCTCTTCTGTCAAGTCAGAAAGTTTTTCAGGCTCTTGCTCGCCAATAAAAATCCAACTGTGCTTGTATGCTTGCAATTAATGGAAAAGGTCACCATCTGTCAGAACAGAGAGAACCTCTTCTATAACTTTTTTTTTTTTTGAAGATTACAAGAAATATAAACAGCAGGGGTTTTTTTTGTTTTTTTTTTTTGTTTGTTTGTTTTTTTTGCATTTACATGGCAATCATCAGCTTCCCATGACTGCATCTTATTTCAGGAACTGCAACTTCCACATACCATACAATGTGATTCAATAACTAGAAGAACACAAGTTAAGAAAAGTCCTTCTGTACGTTGGCATTATGATCTTTCAGGAAGAAATAAAGTCTAAAATAAATAAGCCGTCAAAAAGAAAAAAATAATTGTTCCACTGGCCAGAAGGAATTCCTCTTCCAATCTCAAAACAGTTATAAAAAATACTCTCCATTTCCTGCAGTGTGGCACTTTTACCAGATCATCAAGAAGTAAAAGTGAAAAATATGGAGTACTATTAGCAACCTTCCTTTCTTTCTTTTAGACTGGCAAGTGTTTTTCTAGATAACCTGATTTATTATTATTATTATTATTTTCTCAGTTTCTGGAGTGCAGCTGATGGTAAAAACATAGAGGATGCTTGGAACATTTGCAAAGTCAGTACATCGCTGTAGTGTGCAATCCAGGAATTCTACCAGAAATTCTAAAGTGACCATGTAAGAAACCATTTCAACCCTACTTTTAAATAAGGACATTTAATTCATGCTTTTAAAAGAGTATATGTTTACTGAAGCTAGGAGATGTTAGCTAGAGAATTATTGGATAAGCTATCTAAGAGATAGGGTTTATTAAATCTTTCACTATTGTTGCTGTGTACACATTGACTGAGTGCTTCTACTATGTTACTAAAGTTGCTAATATGTTCTTATGAGAGGAAGGATGCCTTTGTTTTATTAATTATCTTTAAAAAGAATAGAACTAAAAATGAAAAAAATAAATTGTGAATTCAAAATTAATAATTTGATATTATTATTTAACACTTAAATAGTCAACAGAAAATACTTTTTATGAAGGTTTTAAGTTACTATATTGCATGAATTCAATAATATAGCAGAATATTGCTTTGCATTCTGATTTTGCTTTATAGCAATAATAATTGCTATAAGAGTTAGAAACATGCAGTATTTGAGTAGGGTAAAGCTGCACTGTGGACTTCCTTCACAGAATGCATGTATGGGGATGTTTCCTTAAACAAACTTCGCTGTTTCAGAACAGGATTATGATGAACTAATTGAGTATAACGCTAGAACAGTTTTAATATTCGGTTCCATAGACAGGCATAGGAGCAATGAAGGTTAAAACTTGCTGAGTGTACGGCCTTTAAATAGATCACATGACTGTTAAGACCTTGATAATTGTCATATTCAAAATAGTTGATTGAATGAGTTTTCTATAGGAATAGATGCTCCAGAAATACACCAACAACTAAATAAATAGGTAAGTGAAAAAAATAATTTGTTTCTTTTTCTAGTGGAAAATGGAGAAAACCCAATCAGGTGTATTGCTACCTGCTTCAATGTAGTTGACCATTTAATAAAACACACGAGTCTGTTATTGGAAATACCATGGGCAAAAGCCCAGCACGCATCAATGAATCTACTGTGATTTAAGACATTATTGTTTAATTATAAGGTCTGCAGAGACTCAGGAATACATTTTTGCATGAATGTTCTTAAATGCTATCTCTTTTCTTTTAATGAAAATATTTCAGATCAACAATTGTTAAAATCTGAGTGACTGTACTTACATTAATTACTCATAAAATCACCTAGAAACATAACACTTCCAGTAAAGCATATGCTGGCTGTTTCAATGAGGTCTTATAATCATTCAGAGTGCTCAGCACAGCAGATCACCATTATGAAACTAACGTTGACTTGTATGTGGTAGCGAATAAGAATGGCAAATATTTTATTAAACAAATATTAAATGTTTGCAGAGAATCAAGGAGTATAATGAGCATTTAGCTAAACACAGTTCTCTATTGCCAGTGTTTTACTAAGTGCATCCCTTAATCACTAATTGAATCTAAGGGCACAACGGACAGCAAGTCTGGCAGTACCTGGCAGATGAAACCCTCTTTGCATTGGGGACTGCAAACTGCCCATGATGTTTGCTTTAACAGAGACAATTAGTGAATCTTAATCATGGTTTAAGTCAGCTGTGCTGCTTTTTTTGCAGAGTCAAATGTATTTGAAGGGGCAGGATCTGTGCAGATCCAGCTTTTAGGATGGCAGTTGTAGAGGCAAAATTGGAAGTTGGCTTTTTCTGGAGGAGGCTGCCCATTTTATACAAAATATGAGCAGGGTCCAACAAAGCACCTGAGATAGATAGAAAAGCCATAGACAGAGCCACAAAGGCACATCTGAACACCTGATACTCTCTCCAGAGGAATAGTAGGGTCATAAACGGAAAGTGTTGCCTCAGCAGCTCCCACAGCTATAGCAGGAAGTCTGTTTTTCCAGGCCCTGGCAGAGAAGAAGAAATCAGCAGTGCCATAGAATAGAGCATTGTCCCTAGGTAACTGTCTGCTTTGCTTTCTCCTGCATTCTGCATCAATTTAAGTGACCTTAGCAGAGAGCCTCTGTGGTCAATGTGCAGCTGTGACACACACACCATCCAACGAAAAAGTGTGAAACCTTGTAAGGCTGAATCTGCAAAAAAGAACAATGTAAAAAAAAAACTATTAAAAGTCACTGTTTCAATATTTTATAGCAAACATCAACATCCATTTAAGAGGATGCAGGACAGATACAATTAAAGTATGTTCTAGAAATGAAGATTTGGAGTTGCAATATGTGCAGCCTGGTTCCTCATATGATAATAGTACAAGCTCTTCTAAATCCAACTGCTCCAAATTTAATTGTTGAAGAAAGCTACAAACAGTAGGACTTTCTAAGGGATGATTTTAAAATTGTATATTTATATCTTCCTCCTTCGCTTTGCCAGGGAAAATCTTACTGTAGAAATATGTTGTGACTTTGTCAAACAAGCCCACACTCTGACCTAAAGTCCACAATTCCTAATTTGTTTGACCTTAATTAAAGAACTATCCCTCACATTGCAAAGTAAAGGTGATGAGGAAGAATGCAATGAACTAGACTGTCAGTCAGGCAAAGAGAAAAGTAAGAAAGAAAATAGATGAAAAGCTGCTCAGGCGTTAAACGTTCTAAAGCTCTTATTGTCACTCATTTAGCTTGTAACAAACAATTTAATGTAGCTTGACATGGTCTATACATTTGTTCTTTACTAACTCTGAACAGATTAACATAGTTTTTTACAAGGCTGAGTAGCCAAGAATATATTTCTCATGCTTAAGTAGAACTTATTTTATTTGTTTTAATTTTGATTTATTCTAGCCCTTTTTATAAACTTATGCTCTGTTCTCTTATGCCTACAGATCAGTAATATGCTTCAGGCATTTTTTTACCTTCCTTTCCATTGGATCTAAGAAAACATTAATTATTCCAAAATATCAAGAGACTTTAAAATGTATTTTTGTCTTTCAATTTTTTTTTCCTAAATATTCCCAATATTATTTCCTAATTTGTTCCAAATATATATAAAACAGGTGGTTCCTCAAACATTGCTTAGGTATTTCACTTTTGAACATTCACCTTTTCTCACTTGATTAGGAAGAGATCTAGAGGCATAAATTTAAACCTTGCACTGAACGTGTGCTAGAGGCTGTAGAAGTCAACCTGAGGGAGTCAAATTTGTTTGTTAGAAGATCATGTAAATACTTTCATGCTTGTAGTTTTTTGTCTATAGCTTTTCTATGTCTTTATTTCTAGAAAGGAAATGACAAAAAATGTTTAACATTTTTTACATTTTGAAAACCCTAGTCCTTCATCTTCCTCTTTTCCTTAATCTCCCCTTATCTTTTCCCTTGCCTTGCCTTGCCTTCCTCCTTATCTTTTCCCTTCCCTTCCCTTCCCTCTTTTCTTTTCTGGCATTCAAGTAGCATATGTCTGAACAGATCTGTGAATATGACAGGTATGTGTGAAACACAACTAGACATGAGAAATGGATTTGAACATAATTAAATAGACAAGTTGGATGTTCATATGGCTAGACTACTGAAATTTTCCAAATGTTGCCTTTTAAAACTGTATGTTGATCTGCATCTAAACTGTTTTATTTTGTTTGTTTGTTTGTCTTGTTTTTTTTTCCCTCTCAGGAAATATGCAAGAAAAGAGCTTCTGTTGAATGCATTTAATCTTTCTGAAACTGAATTCTATTCATTTTCAATCACTTTCTCCTAGAAGAGTGATCACTAATTTTCAATCTTCCTTTTTTTTTTTTTGAAAATAAATGCTGTCATTGACTTGAATTAATCTAGACTTCTTTTTCTGTAGAAAAATAGGAAAATGCTAAATTCCACTGTATTTTAGTCTCCATTTATATGTAGATTTTATGTTAAAAAATACTGCTAAAGGCTTTGATACACATTGTCTTCTATCTATCATAGCTGTTGAACATTAATTAATTAAAAGAATGTATTTCTACGCGGTGTAATTTAAGTGAGGTTTTATGATTTTTAAATGTGCTTAATTTATTCAGTTGCAGTAAATGGTAATGTTTCTCAGAAAAGACTGAATCTATCTATTCTATCTATCTAGACAGGAATCTATCTATCTCTAACAAAAGACTACATCTGCTTTTTTTTTTTTCAAGAAAGGCAAGATAGATTCCTTCCCCTGCGCCCCCACCCCCGCCCTTTATTTTCTTTTCTTTCTTTTTATTTTCTTTCTTTTATTTTCTTTCTACTACTAGCACTGAATTATGTCATGAATTATGTTAATGAACGTAATGTATCTTAGAAGTTGCTCTGACTGAGCAGTAGGACAAATGATCCCACTTCCAATCTAAATGATTTTGTAATTCTATATCCTATTATTATTAATTTTCTCACATGTCATTCTTATTTCTTCTTAACTAGTGGGCAGTATGTTACATTAATTTGAAATATAAGCATTTTGGGGAAAATTACATAGGACAGACAAATCACTAACCAACACATTATATATACATACATACATACATATATATATCTATGATTAAATGAAAGTTATGTTTAAATCAAACCAGTTGTTTAATTCATTATCTTATTAAATGGTTGAAAACTCAATCTGCAGAAAAATGTCAGTTAATAAAGTTTCCAGACATCTCCTACCAAACTTTTTCTTCTATCTTTATTCTTTACAATGAGTTATCAAAAAGAATAATCAGCTGTATCTTTGTTTGATGAGAATGCTTCAAAATTAGTTGGTGGTTCAAGTATAAAAAGAAAAAATCTTTATCTAATTTAGAAACTGACTGTCACCCAAGCCTAGACAAACTTGTGATAAAAGTCAGCTAAAGCTGATTGGTGGTCAACATTCCAATGTGCCAATCCATTGGGATTCATTTAAGAAATTAAATATTTAAATTATAACTGTCCATATTTACATTAAGAACTGCTATTTCTTTGCAGCTGGTTTTCAGATGTGTTGAGCATATGGTGAATCCAACTATCTACAAACAAATACTCCATTGCACAAAAGATAAATAAATAACATCTCAGTGTCCTAGCATATTGCTGTCCATTTCCGTAATGAATATGGCACTTATTTCCTTCCACCCATGGCACATTTTCAGATAAAATGGACAGTGAAATTTAATTCTGGAAGCACTTCAGACATTGAAAGTAATTGTTCACAAATCTCTAGCTTAAAGCACATACAAATTTATGTAAATATATATCAGACTGGTCCTGGCAATTTACTCATGTCACTCTCATCACTGCCCCTGACTTACTTCATTACTCAAGAAGAACAGCCTAAATCCAAGACTAATCTCTAATTTTAAAATCTTCATTCCCTTCTGACAGGGGATCAGACTTCCTTCACAACTTGTCACCCCTTATTGCAATTCTCATTAGACATCTTTCACTGGGATGCATCATGGAACTGCAGAATAGTTTGGAAGTCAACAGCAAAAGAAAAGAAATTATGTCACCTACAGACAAGACTCTTTGAACATCTAAGAAGAGGATTCTGTAATACTTAAAATGCTACATTTGTATTTTGGCCATCAGTTGATTAAGTGACATATTCTAAGACACTGCTAAGCCTTACATGTCTCTAAAAGAGATCTGGAAAGATATTTAATTACCTCATAAAATGGAGACTGAACTGTTAAGATAGAGAATGCATAGAAGGAAGGAAATGTGACTAGTGGAAACAGTCTCCATACAGCAAGTCTACAAGGAGAGTAATGTTGTGGATGCTAACTGATACAGCTGACATTTGGAGATATGATTGCTACTGGAGTCCCACATGAACCATTCTAGTGTGGTGAAAGACCCACTGTCCAGGAGTTCCTTTAAGATACAACAACTCTTAAAGTTATCATTACAAAGTTCCATCTGCAAACATCCACAACAGAAAGACTAACCATCTTAAATATACCAATGCTCTAGTCTAGAAAGAATTTAACAGTTTGGATTTCATTAATGAAAAAGACCCTAACGGAATTATGAATTTAGTGACAGCGTTTCCAACATACTTATGTGTGTGTTATGACTACTACTTTGTCTTTATTAATAAGAATGTGTCTGTGTTATTTTACAGTAAATTTACAAAATACATAATTATTAACCCCAAGATACATTTCTGCACCAAGTAAAATATATGAAAGATAATATCTGGCAGGTTTTTGATCACACAGCTTCTGATTTTTATTAATGCTAATACTCTGTCACTCAGGTGTTATCCATTTTGATAGATTTATACATCTCAGAAAATACACTTTCAGTTTCTTTATTGAAAGAAATGGAAGTCAGATAAAAGACTACAGCTATCGAATCTCAGGAGCTTGGCAGAGATTACACAGCTTCTGCTGAACACTAACACATTAGTGCAAATAAAACTTCAAGGTAATTCTATTTGGAGATCGAGTATTGGGTACTGAAAATAGTAATTAGGCCAGCTAGTGTGGATGATTAAATGAAGGTTTCTTATAGTGGATCCCAAAAACCTATTAAGGCTTCAGAGCAGTGAAAATACACAGAGAGAGTCAAATTTGCCTTGATATTTTTTTTTCCAAACGAGAGAGATGCTTGTGAAACTTTATGTTTCCTGATGCTTTCAGAAGCTACAATCATCATCTACTCAGCACCTGTGGTCATATTAGCAACAATAAATATACAGTTTGGTAGTTTTTCAAAGTCATGAAGTAACAGTCACTTCCACTTACCACTTCTCAGAAAAAATGCCATTAGCAAGAGGACTATTTCACTGAGCATAGGCACAAAACTATAGAATAAAATCTTCTTTCTTTCCCCATTCTTTCCCCATTCTTTCCCCATTCTTTCCTTCCCTCCTTCCCTCCTTCCTTCCTTCCTTCCTTCCTTCCTTCCTTCCTTCCTTCCTTCCTTCCTTCCTTCCTTCCTTCCTTCCTTCTTTCTTTCTTTCTTTCTTTCTTTCTTTCTTTCTTTCTTTCTTTCTTTCTTTCTTTCTTTCTTTCTTTCTTTCTTTCTTTCTTTCTTTCTCTCTCTCTCTCTCTCTCTCTCTCTCTCTTGCTTTCTCTCTCTCCCTTTCTCTCTCTCTCTTTCTCTCTCTCTTTCTCTCTTTCTCCCCTCCCTTCCTCCCTCCCTTCCTTCCTTCCTTCCTTCCTTCCTTCCTTCCTTCCTTTCTTCCTTCCTTCCCTTCCTTCCTTCCTTTCCTTCCTTCCTTTCCTTCCTTCCTTCCTTTCCTTCCTTCCTTTCCTTCCTTCCTTCCTTCCTTTCCTTCCTTCCTTCCTTTCCTTCCTTTTCCTTCCTTACTTCTTCTTTCTCTCTTTTTTTAAGAGTTGACCATGATAACACTTCAGCTGTAAATTTCTAGGATTCTTTTTTTCATTTTTTTTCTGAATTCAGATTGAGTGCTGAATATTTATTTTATTTATTTTAAGCTAGGCAGATGGCCTGTTTTGGGTGCCTACGCGATGTGTTACAGTTCCTAGACACTAAAGTCAAGCCCACTTGGAAGTCAAAGTTCCCTTTGTAGGCAGTCATGCTGCCTGTGCACTCAGTAAAGAAAATTAAATATCTTTACAGAGAAATTCAGAAAGCCTGGGGAAGATGTATATCCTTCTCCACTGACTGTACAGAATCCTTGACTGTATAAAAAAACACATTACTCTCCATGACTCAGTGGTTCTGCACACTGAATGGAATATTCACAAAAGAAAAGATAGACTCTATAGTCCCCTTCAGTTTTTTGGGGATTATTTCCATGTAAAAAATTGCAGCTCTTCATAAGTGTTTGCAGACTTTGAGTTTTGTTCTTCACTATATAAAAACTCAAGTATTAAAATGAGATCAAGATAGGGTTTGCCCTCCAGAACATGTATTTCTCAAATGTTTCCTGGCTAGTATCCTCAGGTTATCTTAAATAAATAAATAAATAAATACCTTTCTACCTTGTTCCTTTCAGCCTCTAGATTAAAAATGTTGCATATGGTATGCAGTTAAAATGGCTGTCTGATTCTTAGGTCACAAGTACTGATTTGAAAATATGATAGATGATGATGTAGATTTGTCATATATGTTCTCCACAAGCATGGTGCAGGACCTTGTACTTTTAAAATAAATACACAGCATAAATAGTATTATCATGAAATCAGGTGTAATAAACTGGATTACACATTCAAATGTTAGAGCCCTAGTGAAGCATATTAATCAAAATCAAATCTTATTTTGTAATGATAACAGACTGCCAGGTCCAAATCAGAGAATCCTTACTCACAAATCAACATAAAACACAGGGAAAGCAAGATGGATTGGACTCTGAGCTGTAATTAAGGCAATTCAGACTAAACAGCCTGTCAGCTGTGCTGTTCCTCAGAACTTTGCAGGTTCTAGGAGGGAAAAGCAGAGCCCCTCTTTCTGTTTGCAGTGTACAGCTTCAGAAATCCCTGTGATGCTATTAATCCAATTTAGTATGAGACTTTTGCCACCAGCGTTCCAGCTGTCCTTCCTCTTAACTCATCTGGTGCATGCCATCTGTGCACAAATGAATTACAAAAACAGAGGGGAAGAAATTTAGGAGCAGCGTCAATGAAAAGCAAGTGCAAATGTTGAAACAAAAGCCTTACTATACCATCATCAGAGTGGGATGTCAGCTGTACAGTAATGCTGCAGATGATGACAGCATATTTCTAAGCAACCTGGACACTAATTCAGACAGAGGCTTCATTAAGCTAACTGGATGTGCTAAAGGATTCCCTTTGGGTACATCCAGAGAGGTGCTGACGTCCTTCTTGCGTTGCAAAGAGATGTGACGCAAATCAGGAGAGCTGAATTCCAGGCACTACCCTGTCATTAAATGCTTTGTTCTCAGACACTCTTGCAAAGGAGTCTGCTAGGACATAGCATAGGACTCTTCTTTTTTGTAAAGGGAAAATCTTGTATACAACAAGCAGGAGGGCCATAAGAAAAAAAAAAAAGTTTTTGATAAATCAACTCAGAAATAATAGAGTTTTACAGTGAGCAAGAAACTGTCCACGTGTCATGGTGCAGCTTGGACTGGGGCTCCCAGAGAGGAAGAGTCCCCTCACTACTGGGGCCAGTCACATGTGCCCTGAGGGAGCAGGGAATCCCCTTCTTTCTTGATGTGCGAGGTCAATTTTCACTCATTTGCTTGCTAAATTTGTGCCATTTATACAATGGGTGCTCTCTGGTAGTTCATTCAGACCATATGCTGAACAAGTTTGGGGCATTGTTAATCCACTGCATTATAACACCTGTAATTTTAATCATATATATTCTCTTCTTATAGAAAGTAGGGAGTTTGCTGGAAAAGACTGATAGGATCTGGGCACATAGCCTTTCCTTTCTTGCACCTCAAGGACAATCATTCATTAGTTGTCCTCTCAGACACACAAAAGCTAGGTCTAAGTATAAAGGAGTGGACTTGAGAATACTTTCAAACTGTCCAGAAAAGAAACACAATTGTCTCTCAATTCCAAGCCCTTTGTTTTGCACACGGAGCAAAGTGAGGCAAGGTGGCTGGAAGGAAGCTGTGTCTTAGAGGAGCAGAAGTCCTTGCAGTAGTTCCAGACGTTGCTTGGGCTCAATTCAGCTGTTTGATTCAAATCTTCCCCTTTAAACAACTTACTTATCATTTTCCTTCTTTCTCTTATCCATGACCATGTTCACTGAAAATGATCAATCAATTCAATAATACACAATCAGGTTTGCTCCAAAATAATCTCTTCATCATATATGTGTATATATATGTATATACACATGTGTGTATGTGCGTGCATATATATATATATATACACATGTATATAAGAAAATATTTACATTTGGGAGACAATTTTATCAATTTTATTTTTATTCTTTGATCATCAAAGCTACAACTTTGTGCTGTTAAAAACAAGAGGCCAACAATTAAAAAATACCATATTCCAGTAGTGCACAGAATAGAATGAAGAGACCAGGAGGAAATGGCATCTGACCAAATAGTTTATCTGTGGAAAAGAGATAAAATCTTGCTCCCAAACAGTATTCCATAAAATAGCATGATGGTGTTTTTCACATTATCTTTGAGTTGTTGTGGTTACTGTCAAAACTGAGAAGTGTTTGATTTCTTTACCTTTTTTTTTTTAATCTTGGGAACAAAACTTTGGTTTTCCTTGGACCTAATGATAACTGTAAAAAGCTGGGCAAAGAAGAAAATATTTGATTTTTAACATGCAACTAGTAATGTCTGTTTCATCAGTTCTTCTTAGGTGAATCTAGCATTTCTTTGCTTTGAATGCTTTTAAGTATTATCAAATTATTACTGTCTGAACATTCTAATATGTCTTATGGGAAAACAAGATTGTGTTTTTGTAACCTTTATTTCAACTCTTAATTTAATGCTGTTCAAAGTTATAATCACCAAGAGGTTTTTATCAAAGTCAATCTGATAATGAAAGACTAAAATAAAAGTCATTTGTAGATACACTAGATAGCATTAATTTATTTCCTTGAGAAACCCATTAAATTTATAATCAATATATCATAAGAGCAACCTAGAATTTTACCAGCACAGTTCACATGCCTTAACTCAACCTAAGATTTTTTTCCCAGCTTTATCTCGCTACTGGTTTTGATATACTGATCATTATCTGATCATATATAGTGATCTTTTCCCCATTTGCAAATTTTCTTTTTCATTTGCAAAGTGATTGTTCAGAGGTGTACATTGAGCATTTCAAAAAAAGGCAATGAGTAGGGATATAAAGTCAAAGATGGTAAGAAGCAAGAATCCAGCAAGGATTTTTTCCTCTCTCCACAGCAGAGTTTGCTGGAGCTCTTTGCAACAGTTGTTTCAGGATGTAAGTGGAATTTTGCCATTTGATTTTACCAAATCTAGAGAGAAATTCTTGAGCATAATACTGCTGCCGCAGGAAAGAAATCCAAGCAACTTCACATGTACGAAGATTTATTAGTGTGGTCTGTAGCTGATGACATACATCAGTGCTAATAATGGAAGTTACTTTGGAGGAAGAATAATAACATAGAAGAAAGACAGAGCAGGAGGCAAAGAGTGAAAGGGAAACAGAAGGTGAAAAGAGAAATGACAAACTCCCCAGTAGCTGGTCTGGGAGTGATGGAGTCTCAAAGGAGCATCCTCCTCTGGGGAATCTCTCCAGTGCAGGAAGCGATGAGGATGAAGATGACAAGGATGATGGTGGTGATGATTTTTTCTCCTTCCTTTTCCCCTGCTACTACATGCTCTTTGGGAGGCCTGGGACCTTCTTAGACTCTTTACTAGTTGCTGCAGCTTATGGCTCTGTTGGCACTGGTTGGAGCATGCCAATCCACTTACATGCATATTGATTGTCTGTTAAGCTTCTGTGCATGAGTACTATTAGATAATATTTATCAATTACTTAAATGACTACTATCAATCTGTCATATGCCAAGTTTGTTTCCTTCTAAAGAGGAGGGAAAATTATACCAGTGGTCATCCCTTTGGGTAAGCACTCTGGGTAAGCACTTCTATGTCAGCTTAGCTGAAAGGCTACAGAGCTGCAAATGGCAGACTCTTAGCATTACTAGGGCTAAGAAAACTCAGCCACTGTGCAACAGCACCTGCTATTTTGTAATCATGCCCATGGCTGTATTTTGCAGCAGAGAAATTTACTCTGCCTGTATTTACTCTGTCTTGTTATTTTTCCCTCAAAACTAAAATTCACACTTAACTCTCTATGCTATATTATTTTTTAATATGATAATAATAGAAAATGAAAGTACAGAGAAATGCCAATGATTAATTTCAGTAACAGAATTAATTACTATTCAACTCCACATCTATGAGATCTATGGAGTGGGCACCATCTGTATGTGCTCAGAGCTTAAATTTTAACCTAGGGATAGCATTTGTACTATCAACTTTAGTTTTCCCTTTAAATGATGTATGGATTAAATCAGTTTATTAATATAATATGCTGAACTAACTAATATAAACATGACAATTATTCTCAACTTACATTGAATATTAATGTCAGAAATAACAGAGTAACCCAACATCTTGCTTTGAAAATGAATTGCAAGGCAATTAATAAGAGCCAATTTGTTGTTAAGTCAGAAGAAGAGTACTCTGAAATGTAGTGTTTGTGCAGGCAACTGTTCACTTCAAAAAATTGATTGGGATGCTTCCTTCAAGTGTGTAATGAGAAAACATTGACATTTGCAGTTCAGTTGTTTGAAAAGTTAAAGCAGCAAAACTGTAGAGGCTAGAGTTCTGAAACTGTTTTCTTTGGTTGGTTTATCAGCTCAATTATTAAGACTTGTTTAGGTTTTTCATTGTATCTCTGTGTTCAATGGGATGAGAAAGAGACTTCATTTTAGTGATCGCTGCCAGATTTTACTTCAAGTACCAAACTTAATATATTTTTAAACTGATCTGATCTTTCTTTGTGTGTGAATTTAGGTATGATATGCTGCTTTCTTAACAGAATTGTAATGTTCTTTGAACTTTCATTCCTTGTTGTTAAGATGTGTACATATTCAGACTGGAAGATTAAAGATATATATTTTGTTTTAAACAGGTGTCTGTTTCTGTTATATGTGTGTGTTTGTTTCCTGAATATGCAATATTTATTAGTGACAATGAAACTGTAGATTTCATAACCATGACAATTGTTTTCTACACACATGCTGGTTAAATCATCTATGAATTCTACAGAAAATCTACCATTGCTTTATTCTCATTTTGCTGGAGTTTTTTGGATGGCAGGTTACACTGGGTTTACCATGGCAAAACTGCCTGAGATCTGGAAAAGGACTTATGGCTAACAGGTAATGATTTCCATTTTTTCCATTTTTTCCAAGGGTTTTCCATTTCTTCCATTTCCATAACAAGTTTATGTGATTTTAATGTATTTATAAAAGGTAAGCACCTTTCCTCAAAACGGTAGTTTAAAGCCATTTTGCTTTCTTTTCTTGTTTTACGCTCATCTTCCTGTGTTGAAAGCAAGTATAGGGAATCAGAATCTTTGCAAAAAAAATTATCATGTTTATTAATGTTATATAAAACCCATCTCTGTATGAAAAAAAAAGAAAAAAAAAAGAAAAAAAAAAAAGAAATGTGTTCAAGCTTCATAGATTATCATAGATTATCCACTCTGGGTCTTCCGAAATATGTCTGAAGTCTTGGTCCTAAAGTCTAAGAATACATAATGAATTTCAGATTTCAGATTTCATTACAAAGAAAAAAGAGAAAAAGTAGTCTTCGAGAATGAACAACACTTGAAGATATTAATCAACTGCTAGAGGCTTGAGCTGTAGTTCAAGCAACAGAACTGCTCTGTTTTTTGTAGTATGTTGATAATACCAAAGATCACTGTTCTACCACTGTTACCTTTGGAGCCTCTCTCTCCAGGTGTGAGACTCCCTATTGCCCTTATGGTGGGTTAGCCAGTGACAGAAGAGTAGATCTGAACAACTTAATACAGTATTTAGCAAACTTTAGTGCTTTGTAATTGTGTTCCAAAATGAAAAAGACAATTTGCTAACGAACCACAAATAGAATTGCTGCACTTCCCAACCCTTTTGACCTCATCCCTTTCCCACAGAGTGAAGAGTTAAGACAAAAAGTGGAAAAGGTTGTGAGAAAGGTGATGTTCTAAAGGAACAGCTTCTGTTAGTGATGCTTCCCAAAGACACATGAGAGTGACTCTCAATCTCATGTGGGTGCAGGATTTTGTGATAAAGGGTTCAGGGTGAAAGACATAGACACTGTGAACTGGAATGATAGTGGGTTTTTTTGTTTTGTTCTTGTTTTCCCCATGCTTAAGTGTCAGTCTGTCATACATACTCACATAAGAATCTGTGTTGCTTCCTTACATGAATATGAATTTTCCATTTTTATGCCTCAGCTTTCTCCAGGATAGTGCTGAAAATAACATTAAAAAATAAAACTTATGAAATATGCATGCCATTTTTTCATTTTGCAGGCTTTTAGCTGCACGTGCTGATTTTACCCTTGAAAATCCATTATACAACCTTCACCTTCTACAAGGATGATTTTAAAGTCTCTATTATAGTATATCGCCTTGTTGCTAACTGACTGATATGATAAAAGCTTTCCTAAAATACCTTGACAATCTCAAGAAAAGATATTTTAAAATAAGTAATCGGAAGCCAAAATGTTTTATGTGCTTAAAGCATTTTGATAAGTGTTTAATTGATGCTGAGGAACATGGAAAGTTTCTGACAGAATTATATGACTTGTGTTCTCTGTGTTTTTTTGCAGATGTACTCATGAGTCCATATGGAAGATTTTAATATTTATTATGTTCCTAGCTAGTGTGGAGATGATACATGAAACAAATTTTTCACAATTCTAGTGCAAATGAATAGTATTTGTCTTGTTCTAATACTTTAGAGTGTAGGCATGGGTTCATATACTGAAAATCCGTACTTTCCCAGATAAGCCTTGTTTCCAGGACTATCTTGAGTACTGTCTAAAAGGCAATGAACAGATGGGTAAGAAACTAGAAAAATTAAGCCAGATCTAGCTCTTTATTAGCAGTATTTAAAAAGGAAAAATAAATGTTTTACCTTTTACTAGATACTTAAGTATTTGAATATTGGACTTTCTGGCAGTGCAGTAATTTCTGTCCATCTTATTTACATCAATTTGCAATGATGACACAATCATTTCCCTCCACTTATCATTTCCTAGACATACATTGACATAGAACCAACAATATGTTAGAAAAATATGATTATAAGTGGAGGGAAATGATTGTGTCATCATTGTAAATTGATCTCTTAAAAAAGTCAACATACATTAAGTA
Organism: Tinamus guttatus; assembly: GCF_000705375.1. The sequence goes on along the minus strand of NW_010582617.1, from coordinate 264,892 downwards.
ACTTAATTCAGCTATCCTTCAATTTCTTGAGCCCATAAATTCTGCCCCCTCGTACTCTTTTGATAACTCCAAGATATCTTTTTTTTTTTAACTTATTGAAACGTTTAATACAAATATTTCTTTACTTTCCTGCTTTTGTCAGTGACATGATCGTCCTGATGGGATAAGGTTTCAACTAGCCTTGTTTTTTACTAATTATTACACAGTAACAAAAAGGATTTTTTTCTGAGCAGACCATAATTCCCTTCTTCCTTAGAGCATACGGATCCAAGACGGCCTGATCAGTCACTGACTGCCAATAGTAGACTGTGAAAACAAACTCCAGAATGATATTAATCACAAGTAAACACATTCACAGGACTGAAAATATAAAACTCAAAAAGACTGTAGGAGTTCTCAGTGTAAGTTAAGCATACATTTTTTGACTGAAAGTGTTCAATGTAAAATGACTTGAGGAATCAGTTTAAAATTAATGAGACATGCACAGTTGAGATGTCTTTATAGGGCTACATTTTTACATACTATTGTATCATCATCTGCATAATTTTTATCAAGAGGTCGGGAAGATGTGTGTGTTCACTGGAGAGTTTTGCTGACAGTTCCTGACCCATTTGTACAGAGGCCTAAGGCCTCTATTTTGCCTTTGCCTTTATTTAATTCTATAGTTCCCCTACTCTCACCCTGGCCCAACCTGATGGAGTCATACTCCATTGACTGCAGTGTAAGTATTGTTATAGACTTTTAATTAATAAGCTTCAAAAATGCATTTGCATTAATAGAACAGGGTGGTATTAGCACCATTTTGAGGCCTTCATAGTTGAATATGACATTCTTGAAATGTATGAGTTAAGCCTGGTAGCTGTACCCATACAATGAGATGCCTAAAGGTGCATTTTATATATATATATATATAAATATATACATACATATATGTATATGTATGTATGTATATATATATAAAATTCTTTCCAAGCCAGAGTGTTCAATTGTCATATCTATGCACTAGCTCATCATAAGAGGGCTGACTGAATTTCATTTTATCTATCTGTACCATACATTTGACTCATCATAGCTGAGTCTTCCTTAGTATTATACCAGAAGATGGGCAACCAGCAAGTTGTGAGCCTGGCTAATTTGACAAACATCTTTAGTCAAAGCAGGACACAAAGATGTCTCTAGTAGAATTTCTCCAGGTGACAGATACGACTTCATTATGGTCTCCAACTCTGTAGACCTTTTCAAGTAATTTTAAAACCCAAATGAACATAAAACTCCCTTCATAGGCCTTATACAAGAGGACTAGTTCAGTGTTATGAGATTTTAAATTTTCTCAGTCTTACATAGAAACTATATTTAAGCTAAGCATATTATTCATATGTGTTGATTAAAGCACATTTGATCATTTCAGTTATAAAAGTTTCCTCCCACTGCTTACAGGAGCAGCACATTATCGTGTCAACTACTAATTTTCCAGAGTCTGTGCATGACTGCTGGATCAACCATTTTATTCTACACAACACACTTTGCAATGTCCACTATATTATGCAATTTTTAAGAAATATTCTGCAGCAGACCAATTTAAATTTCCATAATTTTAACAATAGAAAGGGAAAACTCCTAGCTCAGGGCAAATACAGAAATATTGCAGACCAAAAACAGTGGATGAGCCTCTGCCGAAGTAGTCAATGATGCTTGAAAAGAAGATTCTTAGGAAAGAAAACAACCTGGAAGGGAGGAAAATGGAAAAAAAGAAATGTTTGAAGCAAAGCCAAAGTTACATGATGACAAAGCCATGTCGGACATACTCTCATAAAACATATGCATATCTATTTCTAATGATTCTTAAGAATTTCAATACAGAGAAAGTCATGTTTTGTTTCGTTACCCTTTACTTCCTCGTAAGTCAAAGCAACAACTTAAGAACAGTTAATAGTTTTTGTGTTCTACTGTCTTCATAACAGGAAGGGATTTGAGCATAGGAATTGCCATTACCAGAATCTGAGTATGTATGACCGTGTATTTTTTCAGCGTAGCTTTTGTATTCATATTAATCATATTACCCATACTATTGATCTCCCTACAGTGTGAAGTTTCTAAACATCAACATTAAAAAATTTACAATTTCAATTATTTTTACCCATAAAGCTGCTAGGCTGGAACTTAAGCATTATAGATGACACCTCATCTTTCAAGATAGTAAATCAAATCCTTTCATTTGGTAGGAAAATGTAATCTGTAGTCCAACGAAACTTGCATTAGTTTGTTCCAAGTTCAGTTAAAAAACAAACAAAGAAACAAAAGCCTGCAAGAAATCATTTTATTAATTGAGCATATAGTCTCAATTACTTCAATAAATTCATGACTGCAGTGAGCACAAAGATGCTGCATCAGACCGAGGCCTAGAATTGACAGTGCTCAAGTTTTTATGGTGTCACTATTTTTAGAGAGTCCTGTTTTAGATATATTTATTAAAAAAGTATTATTTTTTGTTCTTTTGTGAACATGAAACTATAACATGACTACCTGGATTTAGAACCAGCTCCCATTGCAAAATTTTCCTGTTTTCATTTGGGTACATGGGTTATTTTCTTTAAGCTTGTGTATGTACTTGATACCAGCAAAAAAAAAATAGACTGAAATGTCTAACACAACTACACAAATACTTTGAGCAGAGGAAAATTAAGACTTTGATGACCTCAAGCGATACTCAAAGTCTAAAACTGGAAATACAGCTTTCAGCTGATTCACTTCCATTTAAGCATTTCTTTGCTTTTAAAATCTTTCTAAAAACAGTCCTGAAATGACATTCCACAACCCACTGTTATCTAACCTTTTTGCTTTCCTGACATAGTTAGAATACCTTCTTTTACATTACATGAATTAACAAAGGCACTGCTGATTGATTGAACTTCCTCAAGATAGATGTGTGCAACATTATCTAACAGAAATTAGTCAGGAAAAACTTTGTATCATTTACTTTCATTGAATTCTTTTTCACTCCATCTTGTTTTCTTGACCACATAATTTCTTTACAAGTCAGAAATATTTATAGATTTTTTTTCATTTCTTCTGATGTATCTGCATTTTTTTTTCAATTTATTTCTTCTATAAAATTGTTGTAAATGTTAATAATGGAAAAAAAATCATTTTGTAGGAAAATATAGCATATTAAGTGTTATATGCATACTGCTTTGATGGACAATATACCATGGATGAAACCAGTCTTTGTAGTGCTGCTTTGAAGATTAAACCACAAATATTTTTAATAATAAGTCATTAATTAAAATATGCATGTGCAAAATTAATTTTGTTTCAGTATGACTGCAAATAGATGTAATATACTTAAAAAGAAATTTGACTTTTCTTAAGATGAAATACAGACAAGTTTTAATGCTTGTTTAAGTTTTCAAGGATACTCATTATTATGCAAAGAATGGCTGCGGTAAGTTTTCTTTCCTATACTTTGGAAAGAAAATTATCATGGAATTTACTTACAGTAATCAGAGGTAGCAAAAATCTAGGCTATTTCCTCTTGAATATTGTGGGATCTGTTGGACTGACTTTGATATTTAAGGCATCTAAGGTGGCTCCGAGATTTTATCTGTCCAACAACCCATCTCCAAACATTGTCATTGGTCATTGGTGAATATGTCCTGAATAAGTAAGACAATTAACCAGCTTTTAAACAACTTCTTTTTTCACAGTTTGAATATCCTTAGAAAGGACTTAGAAGCAGGTTTGTTCTTATATATTGTCCCCTCAGAAGGGGCAATATAGAGGACTTGAGGACTGATCCTGTTCTGACTAGCATTAAACCTATTTCACCTCTGTCATCTGTAAAAGAAGTTCTAAAAAACAATCCTCTATATCTGGAGGACACTAACTGTGACTTTACTTCTACTGAGGGCATCATAAATAGATGGTCTAAACACAAAGAATGACAAATGGTAAATTTGAGTTAAAGTACAGATTCCTTCATTTTCATTTCCCCCCCCTTTTTTTTTTTTTTACATTAAAGCCTCTCAGAATGTTTTCTTCTCTGCATGTGTATTAGTTTTTACATGATCTTACTTTTACATGACTAAATACTCTTCAAGGTATCATTGAAATGTTGAAATGACCTTCACAGTTGATTTTACTTCACTATATCCTTTACAAGAACATGAAAATGCTGATATTTAAAACATATATATAAGCCTGAAAATGTCTAACCAAATAAATTAAGTGTTATTCTCTATTTGCACTCAGAGAGAAATAAAGTGAAAATGGGAAGAGACCAAATAGAATAACTGATGGTAATATTTAATTTTTGTAAGCAATTAAACTGTTCAGATTCGTTGATATTCAGTGAGTCTATCCACTTACTTACCTTTTGCAAGCACATATGAGTATTACATCCCATCCCAGCTTGTAGATCCTCTGAAGACTATAATTATGACATAGCTCATTGATTATGTACCTTATGTTGAATATTATTTAAGAATAATGGGCAACATTCAGAGTGGAAAAATAATAGAAAAACATATCTACTGGCATAGGACATAAATCCTGCTCCAATGAATGAGCTGTTGTTATTTTTCAGTACACAGAAATTTCATTGGTTTATTTCAAACCACTCTGACAGACAATTAAAAAGATCCCAAGTACTCAACACTGCAGAGTTTAGAAATGAGGTGTCTAACTGCAACAGTGTAATTCACACAGCTAACTTATCACCACACGTGTATTCAGATATAAAATAGAAGATTTATACCTCTCCTGGGACTCATAAAAAACAGATCAGTAAATAGACAGTGACTGGAAACACCAATGGGTAAGTCTGAAGCTCTAGCTGCATCGGATTGCAACTCCCAGGGCACTCCTCCTATTAACCTGGGCTGCTTTATAGCCAGGAATGCAAGATTTCTGAGTACTGAGAAAAACCTGACAGCAGCATAATCAGGACACACATCTAGAAAGTGGGAGCCATACGCTACATCTACATTAGTGAATTAAATGTGCTCGGGACTGTTCTCTAGCACTGAAATCTGGCGTTAAATGGCCTGTTTCCATGCTATTAAACCCTCATATGCTCTAAAACTACATGGCTGAAGGCAAGATGCAGGAATGGTGTTGAACCTATGCTATCTGTGAACTGTAAACAGGAACTGTTTGGGAGAGTGCTGGACAGCCTGGGCCAAAAAGCCCACCAGGGACCTCTCTAGCAATCTAGCAGTGTAAGCGAGTGAATTTCAGTACCTGGAAATATTCCCTAGCACTCTTTTCCTTTTTGAGTATAATGAGGCATAGGTTTCTGTTTCCCTTGTTCATGTTTGTATTTTAACATTGACAGCCCTTCAATGAACAGAGAAAATCCAGGGATTATTTCCATATCTCTCATCTCAACTGCATAGTTTACAGCTATTCTTTCTAACTGCTCACCACCACTCTGGCTCAGAAGCAGGGCAAGACATTAAACTCTTCTTAAAATTCCCTGCACACAGCTTGGAGAGACTCCCTCCACAGAAGAGAAAACAGTAGGTTAAATTCTTTCAGCTTGATGACCATGGTCAGACTCATTTCCAGTCTCCCAAAGTACATCAGTGTGTGAGCCAGGTGGTGCAACAGCTCTTCAATGTCACAATTAGAGATGGGGTGCTACTATACTAGCCCAGAAAATGAATTTAATAGGCATTTGCTTTGCTTCTCTGTAGGGGAAAAAATGTAGGTTGTATACTTCTAAGATATGGCAGTAAAGAAGGTAGGATATATAGCAGTACTTGTAAATATTACATTTTAAAGATTAGGGTAGAAAATGTTTCATATATGGGAAGAATTAAAGTTCTGCATAATAGTAAGAGGTACAAATAAATTAAAGCCTTTTTAGATTAACTTTGTATTTACATTCTCATTTGTTTCAGGGTATAACATTGCAAGTCTGATTATTTTCTTTCATGTTAAAATAGACAGAACAAAGAACAGAAGAGTAACAATTGAATCCTTGCCTTTCAAAAAAAAAAGTCAAAAATAAGAAAGCAACAAAAGGAAAAGGGACAAATCTTCATAAATCTCTATGTAGCAAAAACAAATAGTTATTAAAGAAAAAATAGTCAATATAAAATGCCAGCACTGAGGAATCCTGTATAAGAGATAACACTTTTGAACGACAGCACTCTCATCTTCGTATAATTTGAAATATTTCTAACAAGTATATTGTTCTCCCCACTGAGGAGAAAGGAAAGCAGTTGAAGAAATAAGATGAATGCAGTAAGAAATGTACAGCAGTTAATCTTTTAAATTAACCTGTGCACCATATCCCAAGTAAAGGCATGAAAATCCATCTTAATGTTTGTTTCCATTTAATATGTGACAGCTACAACATTCTCAAATTCTATAGATTCAGCAAGAATAGAAAAATTACACCCAGAAATCAATGACAGTTGTTTTAGAAACATAAACTCTACATCCTCCTGAGCTGACTTTTAACAGAGGTTAAATGGAGAATGGGAAATCTTGGCAGAAAGGCTCAGCCTTTCCATATTTCTTTCACATTTCCTCTTGAACTAGAGTCCAGAAAGATTTCAGATGACAAAAATGATGTAAAACTCACTTCCTATGGGAAGCAAAATTCATAAATCAAATGGGGAAGGACAACAGAGTTTTCAGTGAAATACAATGCAAAAAAATCTGATCAGTTTATTTTTCTGAAAATAAATGGTAGCCCTTCGCCCACTTAGAAAATACTATGAGAAAAAACAAACAAACAAACAAAAACAAACAAACAAAAAGCACACAGACCACAATTTAAACACCAAATAATATCTTCTATTATTTCAGGCATTCTGTATACAGAGTGAAATATTAATATGCATGTAATAATCTGCAAGAAAACTGATCTATAATTATGTTGTGTTATTTCTGATAGGTATTATTAAGAAAAAAGTCTATGATACTGAAATTGATGGGAAAATGTTATCAATTTAACTTCTTTTGGAAGGTCTTCTGGAACAAGATAAAGGATGAGATTCAACGAAATACACAATATCAAAAGACTCATAAATTATGTATAACTCAAAGTCAGAAAATGGTCCCTCTTCAGATTTTACTGAAATAAAGTGCTATTTTACTTTTATCACAGTTCAGTGATACTTTCAAATTAAAAAAATACTTTTTCATTATTATAGCAAAATCAGATTCAAAAAAAAAAAAATCTTTTATTATCCAGATTTTCTAAAGTTAGCAATTTTTATATTTCATTTCCAAAACAGCTCATTCTGATTTCTTTGTTTGATTTTAAATTATTTGTTTGAGTTAAGGCAATCCACATTATATGAGTTTTGAGTCATTTTTATTTCTCTCATAATCCTGATACATGTGAAATTTTATAGTATATTTATATCCAAATGTTTCTTCTTCAAAACCAGCATAACATATGATGGATCTATTAAACTAACAGATTTCTTTTGAGTCACAACAACATTATAGCTTCCAAAATGGATATAGGAAATACCCTGGCAAAATCTCCCTGTGTGGAAGAATTGTTTGAAAGCAGGAACTGAGAGAAAAACTAGGGCCTAACAGAAGATTTGGCATTACAGAAGCTTGCTTGGGGTGCTACACAGTTGCCACTTCCAGGATGGTTGGTACGCACGGACTCTGCTCCTCCACGGTTCCCTGAGCAGCACAATCTGCCCTCCTCACAACTGCAAAGGGGAGTAAGGGAGGATGGAGCGGGATGAAGACACCGTGGCCAAACTCTGTTGCACTCCCTGTGCTGGGCCACTGATAAGCCTCACAGTAGCTGTACAGTGGAAGATATATCACAACATGTCTGGTGTGGAGCCAAGCAAGGGTGGCTAATCACTCCTTTTGGATGAACTTTGCTTGAACTTTGCTCATTAACAAACAAAACACACCTCCATCCCAAAAGTTACCTGCCTCCAAGGTAGGACCACTCCTCACTGAGCATGCACTCTAGATTTTTGATTGACTGTACCTTTAAATGAAAGCGAGAAACTTTTTCACCAATCAATAACAATATTAAGTATGACTTTAGTCACTCAAGCTCCACCTGAACGTAAAGAAAAGTATAAAAGGTGAACTAAGGATGAAGAGGAGGGGGGAAGAAACTATTGTAACTCTTGGGTTAGTCAACAGGCTGATCCCTTTCCTCCCATCAGACTGGAATGTCACCTGAGAAGACTAAGAATTTAAGGGAAGATTCCATCATAAATTTTGGATCAGTCAATGCGCTGATCCCCCTTTCCTCCGCTCAAGTTGGGACGCCGCCTGAGGAGACTCGAGACTGAGAGCCCTCTCCCATCTTCTAGGGTGGGGGATGATTGCACATTTGCACATCAGAGCTAGCAAAAACACCCACGCTGTAGTAGAGAATTTCCTGTACTGACATCTGAAACCTGCTTTGTAAATGTTGCATTTGAATAAATCATACTGTTTGTGAACTCTACTTGTTTAAGGGGGGCGATTGGATGTACAGTCCACAGACTGTTCGTGAATCCGATATTGCCAGAGTTGAGCTTATAGTTGATCACACTATTTAGGAACCGCAGCATTTCACATCCTGAAAATAATAGTGTGAGATTGAAATTTTCTGCAGGAGTTTGTTACCTTAATTCAGCTTACAAGCCACTAACATGTTATAAAAATAAGAGCAATTTATAATTGAAATAGAGTGAATATACTCAGACTCACAAAAGCAAATCCCAAGCAGAAAATGTGCATACTGATGTAGTATAGAATAGATGTATCTGGTAGAATTAGATCTTAAAAAGACAGTTAAAATAGGAGAAATGTTCATGCATGCAGCAGTTTGCGTGAGGAGCACCCTCCATTTCCCAGAACTATCTCCTCACCCAAATTACAGTTATGATATTTCCTACTATCTCACATCCTGGGATTAAATTTTAAATCTAAATGTTTGATGATACAATGAAGGCAAAGGTTACACTGAAATCCTAATCAAACCTCATAGTTAATTTTTATTCTTTTCCACATTCTTTGCTGGAAAGGAATATTTTTTTAAGAAAAGAAATCTAATATCCTTCCAACCTGTAATCTCAAGATTATGACCTACAGCTGCAGATAGCAATAATGTGCTGCCATGTGCTGCTTATATCGATTTCACCTGAATACCTTGATTTACCTGAAGAATGAATAACTAAAATAAATAATACTATAGGCGGAAAGATCAGAGCTGATTGAAGTATCAGTAAGTATCATAACGCAGTAAGACCCAGGTATGAAAAGACAGAATTTCATAGATCTTTTCGCAAGGAAAATTAGACAAGTACATTACCACTACTTTTTCCCTCCAGGTAAAAGGAACAATATGGCGAAGCTTTTCCTCCCTTGCTGCAGATGTGAAGGATATTTAAGGCAGAAGCGCCCTTCTGTTTCTTTATCTCTTTTATAAAGCCAGCTTAAATGTGGACTATATCAGGCATTTTTCCCAAACCATGTAGAGATACCTCCGGATATTTTATCACCACATTAGTTATGTGACATCTCTCTCTTCTGGAGGCAAGCAATCCAAAAACTAGGTATTCCAAACTTGCCAAATCCCGCCTAAATCAATCAGAAGTAAGTATAAGTATCACCAACAACTTTTCAGAGAGCAAATCAACCTTTTAACCAGTGTCTAGAGCCATAAAGTATCTCACAGGCTAACAGTCTGGTGCAAATGACACCTTGTTATATGCCTTCATGGCCATAGAGGACAAACAACTATAGCGACTAGGATTTATTGAATTTCAGAGCTCTGTGATCAGTTTTCCATTTGTAGTTAATTCAGCTGAAATGATTGCTATTTTCACCTCCATTTGATTCGTTCAGATGCAAAGAATAGAAGCAAACATTTGTTCATTTTCTGCTTCAGGATCCTTAACTCACTGCTGATACTGAAGCTGCAGAAATCATTGCAATTGCAGTGGGAGAAACAAACTCCTCCAGACTTAAAACCCTGTTTCAGAATCCAAACACAGATTGATTCTATAGGACTAATGATATGAATTGCTTATAACACTCCACAAATGACACACCATATGTGACAGAAAAGTGTTTTCTTACCCTATTGAGTAGATATCTCATCTACCACGTTTTGCTGGATGACATAATGCCATTTTGACTACCTCCTAAGCGAATGTATCTGCATCAGGATACACCAGGATATTAGGACTGTAATGTGAGTAGCTCACAATGAGTCAGTGAAGCTGCACCTAAGTTTATATATTCTGAGTTAGTGCTTTGATATCTGCATTACGAACACTTGATTCTGCTCACAAAATTGTATATATTAAATACATAAATATGTATGTGTGTGTATATATGTCCTCATCTTCTCATCCTCGTTTCTACTCATATCAGATAAGGAATCAGAAGAATAGCATTTCTAAATCTTACATAAAGCAAGGAGTAAATATAAAGGCTTCCTAGGGCAAAGTCTTAAGCAAAAAGTTCAAAGAAGTCTCAAAGGTGCTCAAAGCAAATTTAACAAGACTCTCTCTCTCTCTCTCTCATTTTTTTTTCCCTGTCAGCAAAGAGAAGTAGAGATTTGCCGAGATTGGCTGGTTCTATGTCACCATATGTGCAAAGATCAATTCTCCATTTACGGCAGATTTGACTCCCAGGATTTATCATTTGATCCAAAACTCAGCGACTGACTTCTATAGCCAGAATATTCCTCTAACAACCAGAGAGCCACACAGAGATGAATATAATCATTTCAAAGTTTCTTCTCAAATCTTATATAATTTCGGTAATTTTACATACAACACACTTATTTTACTTAGATTGCTGCATCTAACTGTCCCATACGGCAAAATAAATATACCTAGGAAGTAATAAAGAGCTACTAAAATGCAAATAAGATTATTTTGTATTGAAGAACAAGTGGGATTTTTTTTTGAGAAGTTGTGCAACATGGTGCATGACTGCATGTCTGGTGTCAGACAGACCGGATGGTGTACTTCACCTGTGAAGGTTGATGGCAACAGTATGTTTCCTTCTGAAGTGTGAAAGATTTATGAGGTATGAAAATCTTATTTTTCCATCAAGTGAAAGCTGTGCCATCACCCTTCATGGATGAAACAGTTGATGCCTTTTCTTTCAGGTAATATGAAAGTGTTTAATTTTTCAGTGCATGCTTTTAGAGAGGGAAAATTACATTGGCAGAGGTGAGGATTATTAAACTCACCCTAAGAATCCCATCCTATTACATAAGTAAAGCATGCACTTGTTCTCCTCAGTTCATCTCTATTTTGATACAATAGAACATGGAATTCTTGAATTCTTGGTGGGCTGTAGACTTGCAAATGAAACTATAAAGCACTGCAATAAAACAGTGTTCTTTTGTTTTGTCAGACATATTAGAACTTAACCAAAAATACTGTTAAAGTTTGGACCATTTACTGTTATTCTTAAAGGGTAATTAATGCACCAATCAGGTTTGCATGGATCAGTCCTCTTTCTAAGCAGCCTTCTGAGTCTGCTTTTTGTTCTCTCTTCACTTTGAATCAGAGCATAGCTTTTTGTTTTGTTTGATTTCATGACAATCGGAAAAACAGTTTCCTGTTTCTTCCCGTGCTTTTTAGTTCCTTCTTTCTGTCTTCTTCCTCTGGATAAATTCTAAGCAGATCTTTAAAATGATTCAGTCTTAGAGACTAAATAGCTTAATTTAATTGTTCATCCATTCAGTGAAGTGGATACGACTCCTTGCCTATATGACTTGAATGAATTACTGCTGCATTTAGACCATTGGCCTTTAAAAATGTCTCGCGAACTGTATTTCTTAAAACTTCGAACTTGTTTCTTGATTTTTAAAATTCTCCTTGCATTATAGATAGCCAAGGAGCCAGCAGACATAGAAGCATATATTCTGTTTGGCATTTCTGAGTGCAGATATCTGTGTTCAGTTCCTCTCCTTCCTTATTTAAAGGAGAAGGTAAATGCAAAGTGCTTCATGGAATAATGGAGAATCCTAACTTAAGAGAAAAGTTCAATGACGTTTTCACTCAAGGAACAGTTTTACAAAGCATAGCAATTCTAATGGATATATTATAATAAATATGTTTGCAAGTTGTAGAAAGTGAAATCTGAGGCTTCTGCTAATGAAACTGAAAATGTGAGGAAGTTGATGATCAAAACTGATATCCATAGCATTTCGAAAGCCAGGGCACAGAGTTCTCTCTGGGCCAATAACCCCATATATTATAGAAACCCAATTAAGTTTACTATGCAGATAAGAGAGGTGTTTTTGACACCTCTGTTTGTAAGACCGGTCACAGCTAGTGTAGTTTTCATCCTGCTCCACTGGTCAGTGTAGAAATGTCAGTATCCATTGATAGATATCAATGACTCTGATGAGTTAAAGTCATTCTGTTGTCTTCAAAAGGATTTCACTCACAGTTTATTAGTGCTTTTGTTGCAACCTCTCCTTCAAAAATGTACCCATTCAACAGTGTGCAATAATTATTATAAAACATACTGCCCTTTGGAGCTCAGTGAAAAAAAAAATCAAACAAAACTAAAAACAAAATTTTAAAAATGTCATACCTGAAGAAAATTTCTATTTCTCTATTTCTAACCATCTCAAGACTAATTTGAAAACCATGCAACTTTGTTAAACTCTCTCTGCTGTAAATCGAGTCTGAGACTGAGTGTAAATTAGAGAATAAAAGAAAAACAAAGGGAACCCATTGACCTGGTTAGCCAGGAGGCTCTGCCCACTTAGCCAGGCAGAAGTCATTAATTACAGATTAATCATATCCAGATGCTCCCACATAATGATGGGAATGGCAAGCAATGACGTAAAGATCACTTATAGCTTACATATTTATAGATTACTTATAGCTTACATAGAGACATAGTTACAAAGTGAAAGATAACCATATTGACCTTACTGGATGAATTTTCAGTCAAGTACTTAATGTGCTTATGTACTTATCTTTATGACTTTTCATTTCAATTAAACATATACATGTATAAATAACATTTCTCCAGGAGAAAAGTGCTGGTCTTTCTGCTGGTTTGAGATAGGATTCCTCAGTCAAGGAGCTGATTCTTTCAAATAACATTTATATTTGAATGATGCCACAAAAAACGCTTCAGAAATATCTGTCATTGTGCTATTTTTCAAAAACATACTTAGGTCTACCATGCAGGAGACATATACAACTCCTAGTTTTATAGCCAAAAAAACAGTTCTAGATATAGAATTCACTTTTCTGAGCCCTAAAGATAGCACTGATTCACTAAGCTCCAGTGTATTTCTAAAAGTACACTCCTCCAAAGGAGGCTTGCCTTAGATCAATGCACTTCTTGCAAAATTTTCCCAGAATTGATACAGGAATACAGTCAGGCAAATCCAAACAACAAAGAATATCAAAATGAAAGGTGAACAGCAGTATTCATCTTTCTCCAGGTAGTCAGAAGCATCATCTTCCCAGATGGAACTAGACAGTAATAGATTTGTAGGGCAGGTTTTTTTTCTGAGGCAGGAAATTGTGCAGAAAAAAAGTCCTATTATACTGTGTGTGGGGAAATGTAATTCTTAGAGAAGCTCTATTATTCCACATGTTGGCTGTGGGCCTCTTGCTTTTAATTTTACTTGGCACGTTACAACTCATTATAATTTGGCCAAATTTTAACAATACAGGCAGTAGTTTTCTATGTCATGACATTTGATGGCATCCAAGCAGTGAAGGGGAAAACTCCAGCTATAGTTTGAATGCATTCATCCAGATAACAAAAGGTGACAATCTAATTCAACATCCCTTGCATATATACTCAAATTCAGCCTTTAATTACCTTATAACATGGCATTTTTACCCATATTGTGTCTCTTTTAGTGCATAAAGTAGATGCTACAAAAATAAAATAGCACTGTGTGGTACATTAGGCTCATTGCCTCAGCCTCTGCAGAATTTGGACTGTGTGTGGTACATGAGTTAGGACATTGCAAAAGGGAAAAGCGTCTTTGCCCAGATAATTTAGTTGAATAGCACCCTGGTGAATTCACTTCGAAGCCTGCCTCCATCATGTTGAACAAGTCAACATTCTTTTACAGAACATTTTCACAGGTGCACAGAAATAAGTGTATTTCCCATGTTCTGAACCCCACTGAGAACCAAAGCCCAAATGAACAGATATGCTGAATGTTTAATATCTACAACTGCCATCTAGTAGGGCTGTGTTTTGGAAAGGGAAGGTGTCATAAGAAGAAGCTAAATTCAGACTCATGAGAGGCAAACTTAGCGAATATTTCTGGTGTTAATTCTTTGCGCTTTTGTTCCTCATAAATTCTACCTTCATATTATTGTGAAAATAGTTTTAGTAAACAGCTATGAAATTGTGAAATTTCATATTGATATCACAGTAGATAAGTCCATGAAGTAAATAGCAATTCTCTATTTAGTCCGAACTGTATGCAATAAAATAGGACAAGACTTATCAACTGGTCAAGAAAAATAAAAATGAACTTGACTATCTCTTTTGAACCATAGTCATATGGAAATAGTACAGAAATTTTAACAAAATAAAATCTGAAATTAAACTTCTCTGAATACACTTTTAATATAATTTCATGCTTCAGATAATAAGATCTAAAATGAGAACAACCACTGAAATGGGGAGAATCACATTCTACATTACAAGATACATGTTTTGGTCCCTTTTCTATCAAATATATATGTTTTCAGATTAGAAGTGTATTTACCATAACAAGGTCAACGATCAGGTGAATTGTTGCTGAGGAGCAAGAATCCTACATATTCCTATTCTCTGCTTCACCGCTGTCTGCTCCATACCTTAAAGGTCCTGCAGACCAAGTAGAAATGGCAGCCCACTTATTACACTATGTCTAGGATGAATGGTATAGAATAAACTTTCTAAACTGAGAGGAACTTCTCAGCATGCTAAACACTGTCTGTAGCCTCAGTCAGTGTTTTCAATATTTTGTCTTCAGCATTCAGTCTTACTAAGTTCATATTTACCTTTTAAATCATCACTTTTACAATGTAATAAAGGAAAAGCCTGGGGTAACTTTTCTGTATAAAATATAGCCCATAAAGTTTTATGCCAGACATCAATGAATTAATATTTTTAATCAGAAATGATATATATTTCTTTCTTCTTACTGGCTTGCATCAGTTCAGCTAGCAGTTGCACATTTGATGTTTGTTTCTGCATGTCTTCAAGATTACATAAAAGAAGGGATACAGTATCCCAGAGAAAATTTGGTTGATGAGGAGTAGAGTGGAAATGCAGTGGATCATCCTATTCCCAAGGATATGACTACTGAAGATTTTGATTATATATATCCTGCTTTCTTTCAGGACGTATTGAATCCAAGCAGTCATATTGTTGAAATGCCCTGCTTAATTTTGTATGGCTTTAACAATTAGCATAAACTGTGGTAATCTGACCCCATAGTCTGGGTAGAATTTCACATCCAGATTAAGACACCCAATTTATACCTAAATGTGTGGACACAAAGGCATCTAAATGTGAGCCAGCTGAGTTCAGGTTCTAGTCAATGGAGACACAGGGTTCTCTGCCTCAACAGAGCTATTTTGTGCCATTTGTGAGGTAAATGTTGCTATTCTGATGGTCTCCAGCTGCTCCCAGACACAGATCACTTCTAAGTAGTGTGCAGTGTCTGACAACTCCATGCCTCCTATACCTGTGGATGTAAAAATATATGTATAAACCAATATGGCTGAAATTAGGAGTTAAATATTTACTACACTAGTACATAAAGTACATATATATAAAGATTTATATACAGTTTCCAGATGCATGGCACACATCATAAAGAGGGCTGTCTCATTGCTGTCTACTGAGCAACCTCCCTTTTCTTTATTCATTTTCTAAAATTACAGAACTGCTTTTTTTATTCCAAACTATTTTGATGAAGGATATCTGCACTGACCAGAATTCTGCAACAAGGATATCATTGGTACCGTTTTGCTTTCACTGCTATCTTTATGATTTATATGGTATTTGTTTTTAAGGCATCTTTCAATCTCAAATACTTTATCAGCTGTGTATATAGAGGTCAGTAAACTCAGGATGAACACTGCAGCTGCAAGTGAGTAATACAGTTCCTCTCAAACCTGCAACAATAAAATCTTTATATTGCAGAACTGCACAATCCATAGAGAAGATTCAACATATTGTAAAGAAAAGCTATTTTAGAAATGCTTCAGAGAGCTTTTAGAAATGTTATTGGTGCTGTTCTCTGAATACAGCTGTCTGTAAAACTAGGTTGCTTTACAAACATTTATCCACAGCTACCAAGGAAGGAGGGAAAAAAAAAAGTTTTTCTCTGCTATCTAATGTTCCTATCTTTTTAGGATAAAAGGACATTTATGAAAGTTGTTGTCATAGACAAAACCTGTCTGCCTCCTGTTCAAGGTCAGCCCTGGTGTATCTTAGGTGCTGCCAACTCCTTATCCTCCCATGTTGTCCCGTTCGCAATTCTCTTGTGTTATGACAATTGCCTGACATTGGCTCGTGGGTAAGAGCAAAGCTGCAAAGCAGGACAGTAGCCAGAAAGATGTGCACACTTGACAACAGCTGCACAACACCATATCTTTTTATTTTTATTTTTTTTAATTTTATGTTTCAGAGACTTGGAAAGAGCTTATGATGCTGCATCACAGTCAGAGATCATGCACTGGACTGTGACAGGGAGATGAGGATCAGCAAATGAGGATTACATAGTGGACTTGTCACCTCCTTTCATACTGACTTATTGGAAATGAGGAAAATTTTTATTTATGAAATGTGAGATTATACACATCTGTGGAGAGAGAATATGCATGTGGTCTTCAAAATCTGCCTTCTCTTTATTTTTAATGTTGTTATTTCTGTGTATTGTGTGTGTGCATGCATGTGTTTGTAAGGCATGCACATTTGGTTATTTCTATTTTTGTTTAATTAATTTTACAGTAAAGTAGTATCAAGTTCCAGGAAAGTATCAACCAAATAACTTATAAAGTAAACAATACTTAGATAAAATTTAATTAAAATATTTGTGTATTGGAAATACTATTGTATTCGGGGAAGCTATTCAGGCAAAACCCTGATCAAGTGTTCAAGATATGCAGAAACTTAAGGATTGTTGAAGTAAATGAGTATCAATGATTGTGCTTGTGGGAAAGCTCAGCAGCACCCTGACCCTTGCTGAACTACTTTGCAATCATTGTGTCTACAGCTATTTGCCCTTTAGAAAAGAGACAGCGAAATGCCCAGACTCAGCCACAGGGTGCAGAGGTTTCCGAGGAAGATCCTCCAAATCCACCACAATTTTACCGGTATGAACTTATTTTTTATTAAGCTCTCCAAGTATTGTATAAAAAATTGTAAAGGTCGGATCAGTAAAGAACCTACACTCCATGAATTTGATAGCACATATGGAATAATAAAGCACAGTAACTTTCCTTTTAGGATCAGAGATATTCTCTTGCTTACTATCTGATTTCAGATTCAAGCACCAAAAAATATGTGTTTATATATATACGTGCTTACTTGTGAGAAGGTGTCTGCCTTCCCACTGTGATCAACAGAGATACATGGAGCTCAGTACATGCATGGCTACCTGCTGCAGCTGTGGCCCCTGCAGCCCAGCCAGATGAGACCAGGGCAGCTTGTGGAATTGAACACCAACGCAGAGTATTTTCAGTTCATAGAATAAACAGACAGACGTGAGCTGGGAAAAAAAAAAAAAAAAAAAAAAAAAGCTTGTCTTTTATGTGATTCTGCAACTTGATGTATAAATACTGTATTGGTCCCCTTTGTGTTCATAAAACCAGAGGCTCAACAGAAGCATCTCCACATTGCAGGGAATGTAGTATTTCAAGTCAAGGTCTCAATAATTTTCTGTATTTATTTGACTGTTGTTCAAATTTTACTGCCACCACAAAGGGAAAATAAGTCTATCTTAAATTTTGCACATCAAATTGAATCTGAAAGCTAGAGAGGTGAAATACAGTTTTCCCTCTCAAATAGCATGTTTATACATAAAAGCTGAGCAAACATGACAAAAGAATCAACACTAATGGTTTCTTCTTTTGCTGATGACCTTTTACACCAAGTAATTGCTTTAGACAGTTATATAAAACAAGACAGAGCTTGAATTTATTACACAGGATGGTACATCTACAACCCTTTTTCAAAGTCTTTGATATTTCGGACTGACTTCATATTACAGCTGACCTTATAAGAATTCATTTCTTTACATTCTGTTGTTAGTTATAG
Organism: Tinamus guttatus; assembly: GCF_000705375.1. The sequence goes on along the minus strand of NW_010582617.1, from coordinate 246,637 downwards.
AAAGTAGTGCACTACTTAAGTGATTCAATTGCAAAGAACAATTTAAAATAATTCATGTAAAGCTGTATTTCTGAAACAATGGAATTTTTGTCTGTCAGAGAAGACCTCTCAAGGATTTTTTATGTAGACACTGATATTTATGGCACTATATGTTTGCATAGTACCTAGATAATGGTTCATTCTCTAGCTTAACTATCAAGGTCCTATTGCAATATTAAAATTTACTGTGAGGAATACCTGTAATTATATACACCCCCTTGACATGCAAAGACATAGAAGAAAGATGAGGTGCAATTCAAATCAGGACAGACAGAAGAAAATATAGGTTAGGAAACTGATCTATAACACTTCAGCATCATTTATTAAGGAGGTCTGTCCTTCAGTTGTCAGGCTGGCCCTCAGAGCCAGAGCATCTTCTCAGAGATCTGTTTGAGACCTGTGCGGTAAAAAAAACAATCAACCCTATGATTTACATCTGGCATCACAAAGTCAGTTTGTTTGAATTTTGCAGTGAAGCTGTAAATGATCAATAATGGATGCTTTTTCACCATAGAACATATTTTTTCAAAAGGTTTCTGAATTTTCCACCCCTTCAGATCTCCCCTGCAAATCATGTATTTTTCCCAGCTGCAACCAAAATTATGGGTCTTATTCCTAATTTTTTAAGTGAAATTCTATAATCTGCATAGTAAATGTGCCTAAATTGGGTGGTCAAAGTGTTCTCAGATTTTTTGGAATTTAGCTATAGTGAATGGTGCACGCTAAGGTTGTAACTGGTGACATTTGTCTATTTTTCTGGCTACTTAATGAAAAATATGTTAGGCACATACACAATACAATATTTTCTTAGAGAGAAGACACTCTACCTGCAGTTGCAATATTTTTGAAAATTCATGCTTCTCAAAAACATAAGAATGGAGAAATTTTAGAACCATTAATTCTGTAAGCAAGACCATAAGCCAGACATTGTTACAACATGTAAAGACACAAAAATTGTTAGATATTGCAATCTTTTAATTGGCTAAACCTACAATGTATTAAATTATTTTACTCTGCTTGTGGAAGTATGGCTCAGCATCTATTAGTCTCTTTCATTTTCATCACATTTTCTTTCTCCTTTAATTAACAACTTAGAATAATATTAACACTCTCTCTTTTTCTCTCTTTAGACTTGCATGTTTAAAAAATCTGATTTAAATGCATTTTCAGCTTTTTCCTTATCCTAGAATGTATCTCAATCTATCTTATGACTTTCTCCTGATCTCATAATGACAATTATGTCTTTATCACTCCTAACATCACTGAAGAAAAGTTTGTTAAATCTACCTAGCTAATTTAGACTAGTAGTAGCAATAGACAAACCATAAGGGAAGAAAACATGTATTTTTGGATAAGAGGGGCAGTAAAGGAAGAGAGGTGAAGAGGAAGACAGTTAATAACGTTCACCATACCTAAGTTTGGGGCATGGGTCTTATGTATATTCTGTTCAGAGGTAGAACAGATAAAGTGTTTATAATTTTTAGGGATGCTGCACCCTGACTTATGAGAACATCTCATGGGGAGCCAGACGAAACACAGCTGTTTTGATTCCTTGGGCAGTGAGACATTGGTATTTCTTTCTTTGCTTCCTCTCAACTACTCCTTAATTCCTACTCCTTAGAAAGTCAGTTGAAAGGAGTTTTCCTCTGAGACTGGTGTTTGCTACTTCTCCCTTAACAATAGAGAAATGACAAACATGTTTGAAGGAAGCAAATAAGGAGTCATGTATAAGTCTTCTGCTATTTTTCCCTGAAGGATTTTTTTTTTCCTTTCAGTAATTTTTTACTGAGTGTGAGGAAAAAGGAACAGAAGCTTCTATCTAACATAGAAACTTCAGCCAAAACTCTCCTACACAGCTGTTACTCCTTGGAGTTTTCTGTGATAAATTGTATATAGGGAGTGGTACTATCTAAGACATCAGTGGTAATGACCCAAAGAATTTTCTGACTCAAGATATTTTTTTATGATGTATTGTATTTATTAGCCATCTATTAGAAAGAGAGGAAGATGACCATGAACATTATTTATCTTCAATAATTGTTTTTCTTATTATGAAAAAGTACTTTGAAAAAAAAAATATAGTCATATTGTGACACCTATTCAATAAGAATGAAAACTGAACAGGAGACACTGCCCCTATGCATTTCTAATTTTCTTATTTATTTTTTAAGCTGAGGTTTCATAGTCTAACTTCAAAAGGAAGTCAAGCAGAATCCAGCAAATATAATGTGGCAACAGCTGCTATAGTGAAAACTGATTAGGATTTCCTTTCTTCAGTAAACAATTCATTCTGGCTGTAATTTATTCATGAAATGACTCAGCAGTCAGCTTTGGTCATTTCTGATAATATTTTGATTGTAAGATATTTGCTTCATTTGGTTACCTGCTCATTCAAGCAACATACCTAAGCAAGTCTGGGATACATTATCTGTTAAAATCCTTGGATCTTGGCCAAGTGGCATGTTTCATCCTCCTTCTGTGAATATTTAATATGGAAATTTGTTTGAAATGAAAGAGTAACAATAAATGCAGTCTATAATGGAAATTCCAAATTTATATATATATTTACTAACAGGTGTGATCTGTTTATGTTTTCTTTCTTGTATATATTCATCTCTCCTAATTAATACTCTCTCTTAACTCCCCTCTTACTATAACCTAGATGGATGCATTCCAGAAAAGACAGGGATCTATCCCCTTATTATATGAATACTGACAGTTACTGGACTTAATCTGAAAGATTCACTTTGGGTTCTTTGGTCTGCAGCAGTGGCATGGAATCATGAAAGCAGTCCTTAAGAGGAAACCTAGGAAGGTAGAACTCATTTAGCAACTACAAAGCAGTCAAGACTATATCCTTTTTTCAGAATCTTCAGTAGAAGAGCCATTTTATGAACAGCCAGGCAGGATATATGAGGACAACATCAGGAAAATATTCCAAAAGCTGGCATTTAGAGAAGATTCATGAAGCACAGCTTCTTCCATGCTTTCTCTTTACAATACAAGGAAAATTCTCAACTCCTAAATAAGAATTTTTTTGCCAAGTAAAGAAATAGTGCAAAAGGACAAGTCTAGATGCCAATCACCAGTCTTTACAGTATTTGTTGCTAAGCTATTCTGCTCTTACTGATTTGTTACAACACTTTCTTTTGCATCCTAGGCACAGTTCAAAGTCTTTCCATTTCTAGTTATAAACTTCGAAGTCTGCATCAGGATCATGATCTTTAGCTTGGAAATTAGTATGCTATAGCTTCTCTTATCTCAGGATCATGATCTTTAGCTTGGAAATAGCTAAATAATAGCTATAGCTTCTCTTAAAATGGGTTGTACACTAGTTCTCTGTCCAATGGAGAACAGAATAGGAGGAATATACATTGTTTTCTCCATCTTTAGGTTGCAATCTCCCTTGAAATGGTTCTGTTTTCCATTTTAAATTCAGTGGCTCTGAATCAGTTCTCCATAAAATGGTAAGTCCTATGCATGTTTCTTCCATCACCATTTTTGAAGAGACTTCGTTTGTACATATTTTCAGAAGAAAAAAGCTAATTAGGATGGCGTTACATAGCAACCAACATGGATTTGCAGAGTGTAGTGAGATGTCAGAGAGCATAGTTTATCTTTGGTTGCATATGTTTCTTCTCTGTGCTCGGTGTTCCATTCCCCAGACATTCCCCAGATATTGCAAACCTGCAAAATCTATTGCAAGTCTCCAATATCTACCTGCAAAGGCAGAATAATAAATAAATAAATAAATGCAGTGTATAGAAATGGCAAAGAGCATGGACCAAAATACATGCAAGCATGCAAGCAAAATACATGCCTTTTCTTTTTAGGTATTTGGGAATGACATCATAGAGTTCATTACTTGGCATGGCAGTGTCCCCCCTGCCCGTTCCCACCTCCCGCCACCAAAAAAAGAAAGAAAAAAAGAAATGTTGTTTCCTATCACTTGTATCCGTTTAAAAACACAGATAAATAACATAGATAAAACTTTTGCGGTAGGAATCTGATCTGTTACTATGTATATGTATGAAACACCAAGACAGCAAACTACTATACATGATCAATAGGATATATTTTTGTATTAAAATATTTTATTTCCACTAAAGGAGTTTCCATGGGTAATTCAGTTTATATACACAAATATTTAGTTCTTGTTCCAAAGGTTATGAACAAAAGAAATCAACAGACAGTAAAGGAGAAAACAAAGGTGTTTTAGATTCCAATCAATCATTTATTCAAGTACCAAACAAACCACAATTAAAAGTGTTAAGTGGGAGTATGAATTTGAACAAGAATTACATTAAAATATTTCACATATCTAAGGGTGTATAAATATATTTATATATTAATTTTTGTCCATTGGAGTGGGATTTCTGCCAAATGAAACTGTAAGCTGGTGATTTTAATTAAGATCTCTCCATTGCTACTTATGATTTTGCATACATTATGGATTAACATAAGAAATGCTAAAAATGAACAGGTTTGATATTCAGGCAGGCTATAGGCTGTTATTATGTTCAGATATGCATTCTCCTTGAGATAGAGCACAGTCATTTCTAGAAACAGATTTCCTTCTTTGTCTCTTTTTTTTTTTTTTTCAAATCATTGTTTATTCTATGCACAGCAGCACCACTTGCTGTCCAGAGCATTAAACAGCTTCAGAAAAGATGTGGTTTTCTTTTTCTTTCTTCTTCTTTCTTTTTCTTTCTTTCTTTCTTTCTTTCTTTCTTTCTTTCTTTCTTTCTTTCTTTCTTTCTTTCTTTCTTTCTTTCTTTCTTTCTTTCTTTCTTTCTTTCTTT
>NW_010582617.1:218721-231269 GCF_000705375.1 Tinamus guttatus | reverse complement strand
ACAAGAGGGATGTGGAGCTGCTGGAGAGAGTCCAGCGCAGGGCTACGAGGATGGTCAGGGGCCTGGAACATCTGCCCTATGAGGAGAGGCTGAGGGAGCTGGGCCTGTTCAGCCTAGAGAAGAGAAGGCTGAGAGGGGACCTGATCCGTGTCTATAAGTACCTCAAGGGAGGCAGTGAGGAGGATGGTGCTGGTCTCTTTTCAGTGGTGGCCACCGACAGAGCTAGAGGAAATGACCACAAACTGAAGCACCAAAAGTTCCACAGGAGCTTAAGGAAAAATTTTTTAACAGTGAGGGTGACAGAGCACTGGAACAGATTGACAAGAGAGGTTGTGGATTCTCTTTTTCTGGAGATCTTCAAAACCTGCTTGGACACTGCCCTGTGCCACGTGCTGTAGGCGACCCTGCAGAGGGGTGTGCAGAGGGGTTAGACTAGATGACCTCTAGAGGTCCCTTCCAACCTTAAGCATTCTATGATTCTATGGTAAGTGTATGTGTTTTATAATCTAAAATTACATATATATTATATATAAAAATGTAAAATTATTTATATAGAATATTTATATTTATATTTATGTAGACATAGATGATAGACAGATTGACAATAAGAAAAGTGATATAAATTTGTCTTGAGTCAAAATGGAATGGAGAACAGTGTAGTATGAAGTTCACTATATCAAGCTTCCTACTAGTGTAAAAAGTAAATTTTATTGCTATATCCCCCAAGAACAAAAATGTTACTACAATATACTGAGATTGGCTACACCCTTTCTTACTATGGCAAAGGAAGAAACTCATTTATTTAGTTTTACTGTTAATAGATAAAACATGCTTCCAGGCCTTAAGAACAGCAACAACAAAAACACAAAACACAAGAACACAGTGATTTCAAGAAGGAGCTATCTGCCACAGAGAAGAAAACAACAAGGAACAAGCACATACTTCATCTAGGCAGACACTGCAAGACTGTCAGGCAGAGAGAGATGTGCGCAGACTTCTAAAACATACAAGCTTAAGATAAATTTCTGTGGTTATAACCTCTCACATGCAGCCATACAACAATGTGGGCTTAACTAAATAAACAAATACTTTGGAATCAAAGACTTCTCTCCCATCTGCAAAGTCTGGTCTGAAATTAAACACTCAAAAAATTTATCAAATAAACTTTATTTTAGCTTTATAGTTTAATCAATTTTCATCAGCTGATGAAAGGAAGGAGGAAAGGAAATCAGCAGGAAAGAGGAGGGTTTTTTTAAATTCAGTGAAAGCTAATACTAAGACCTGAACTGAAGATTATTATAAATTACTTGAGTAGTAAGAACGACACACTACACACAGTTTCACAGCATCGTTTTTGAGCATCAGCTCAGAAAGACCAAAAGTCAAAGAGTTCAGAAAGACCAAAAGTCAAATAAATACAAAGCACAATTAATTTAAATCAAGAATTTCTCATCCTTTCTATTCAAGGCTTATTGACTTTGATTGAACTTATGTTCAGCCGAACAAGATCCTAGGAAACAAAATGTGTCATCACTTTCCTACTGCTAGTTGGCATCATGATTAAATGCAATCCAATTTGCAGAAGCTGGATTTCAAATGAATATATTAGGTCAAACATTCCTCTCAAGGAAGGACATGGATCACTTGGTAAGTAGGTTACAATCCAGTACTATTTGTTTTAATTCAGGCAAATATGTAGTCATATATCTTCACAGACTACAGTCTCTGCTTTGAGCTTGAAGGATATAATCTGGGAAACAGGGACTCTGAACAAGGTTTGGACGCTGTGATAACCACCTGCATACAGGTGCTTAAATGCAACAATTAGCAGAGCTAACATGATCCTCAGGTAAATCAAGGGAAAGAATTGAAGCTATTTACGGCTGTATTTGAGCTAGTGTTTCTATAAACAGAAAGTCTGTGCCCTCATTTTCTGACAATGTTTCTAGAAGAATTGTGATCAACTGATGAAGAGATAAGAAGCTCATTAGGAGGTTGGAAAATATAATTCATGGAGAAAAATCCCCATTCTCTTCCCAGTGTGTTTCTTTTCTTGCTTTGTTTGGTTTTAGACTTTCCAAACATTTGCAAGTAAAGTTATTGAAGTTAAAATGTATAAATGTTTTGGGCAAAATTATGAGCTATTTTACTCTATTCTTTATAGAAAGTTTCAAAATTATGTAGCAGTGACAGTTGCCAAGGTCAGTAGCACAGCCCGCCAGAGACAAGGAGAGTAGGAGGCAGGGCTCATTGTCACCTTTGAAAATTGATATAAAAAGCTATTCTTCAGTATTCTTCTAGCCTAGAATGCTACATATTTATATTAACTAGCTGCATGTATGCTCACAGTATATTCAGGGTTCTGCCTATAATTATTACTTCATTAACACCTAAAGTCCAATGTCAACATTATATGATTAAGCAAAACTAGCAGTATCTTATTTATATTATGTCTTCACACAGTGTATTTTACAAACACTAAGTTCATTTTGTCTAAACAAAATAAACACTGTTCTACATTTTAGCTTTGCAACTTTCCAGGATTTCTTGACTATTCCACAGCTAGCAGATCACTCCAAGGATAATTTAATTTGCTCTTAATTATCATTTTTCCTTTTCAATTTCATTCTTTTCTCTATATAAAATTTACAGGGAATATTTGAAAATTGGTAAATGGCATTAAATACAGAGCACAATATTTATAAAACACTGGTAACCAACAAAACGCAAGTTGTTTCCACTATATATTATTCTTCCAACTGAAGTATTGCACCTAAGCACATTACAGATTATGAGGGCACAGATTTTTTTCTGTTTTCTTCTGTTTTTGTCTTCCTCCAGACAACAGGAAGGCACTGCCACTTCAAATACATAACATAGGTAGGTAAACTGAGCTGTTTCAAAAGGCAGTGTTTATAGGTTCAAGGGCCTCTTTGAACAAGATAAGAGAATATTTCAAATATTTTTGTAGCTAGTCGTGTGTTTTTTTTAGTCCTAGGTTATACCACAGATAATCTCCCAGCAGAACATGATTAATGTGTCCCAGTCCTACTTAGAATAATGTGACTCTACATTGGTATTGCTGCATATAGCACATTTCCATTTCAGTTTTGGGGATTTGTGCTTTTTCTTCTTCAGGAAGAATTTCCTTTTTGGTTATGCTCAGCCTAAATGAGATGAAGTATAAAAGGAATCAAGGAACTGGTCATAGGAAAGAATCTGGATGGGGCTGTCTTAGGCAATGACAAAACGTGAAAGTTGTTGTAAGGGTTAATCCTGGTCTACCCAGGAACACAGTAATTAATCCAATACAACCACCTAATAGGTCAATTTTTTTATTAACAATTCTGTAATAAAAGATGAGATCTCCCCTGGAAAAATATTCTGGCTCTAGACTCTGCCTGTGTTTCCCAGCTACAACTGCAATGAGATCCTCACATTTTTCCAGTTGAGGAGTTGAATCTGGAGGACATTTAAGCCTAAGAGGCTAGTGACCTATTAATATTTATTAACATGTTGAAACTTAAAAGAATCTCACTATTAAGAATCTTTTATTTCTATTTTGCTTATAAAATTATATTACTGGTGTGTTTCCTTTAGGCAGTTACATCACTATGAATAATTTTAATAAATTAAGCAGTGATTAAGATTTTCAGTAGATATATTTTAAGGTCCATTCTTTAGGATACTTTGTTTTCTCTGAACCTAGGTCTTGGCCTTCTTTTGTTCTCAGCTCATATCTCAGGTCAATATCAGTTTCTTATTCCAAATCATCTTTAGTGTAGGACTTAAGCCATTAAGCCTATAAATTTAATCAAGGTAATCCTAAGTTCCTAAGAACTCTTAAAATAGAATCATTATGAGATATCTTTTTCTTCTATTGTAATATTACAAATTTTGATCTCCTTTTTTTTTTTTTTCCAAAAATCGCAATAGAGACAAAATCAGTTCTTAAAATCACTCAGAAGGAAGAGGTAAAAATTAACCTTTCTTCCTAGTTCCATCTTTGACTGAATACACTGGAGATGGGTCTACACAGTTCTGAAAAAAATATCCTTACTTGTGCAATTTCAGCTGACTGGAATGGTAAAATTTATCTCTTGCTTTCTTCTCTCCAGTAACTTTAATTTGCAAAAATTGTTGACCTTCCCGGTAGTTTGGTTACAGTCCATTGCTTTTGTGACACAGCCTATGTTTGGGATTTGCATAGGCTAATTGCATTCCCAGATCTCCATTCTCCCAGGTATTCCCTCACTGAAATTTGTCAAAACAAGTTTTTGCTTTAGTTTTAGATTTTTGCAATTTAGTAGCTGCATACAAATGTACTGGATTTGGAAATTTACATAACATTTGCATATGTTGTACCTCTGTATCTAGTAGCATCTGATATTCCATATCAGATGTTCGGACATGTGTTTGCTTCAGCCTGCCATTACCTCAAAGAAAGTTTTCCTTTTGGGAGTGCCTAGAGAGGTTTGAAGTGCTATTAGAAATAAGGGAATCAGCAAATCCCATTTCTTTTTTTTTACCATCTGGTAACTTCCTGGTATTGTTAATTGCCTATTATTTCATTTGTTCTATGCCTGGTGGCAGGAGTTCATAAGATTTTTTTTCTTTTTAGTTGAACTCTTAACATCTTTGAATACTCTCACAATAGTTGTCAGATTTAATCTTAGCTGGGACTACCTTAAGTGAAAAAAAAATACCACCATCACTGCATCTGTAGCTAGTTCAGCACTCCACTGCAAAAGAAATGATTCTTACTTATAGGAGGACTAAGGAAGGGAATCTGTAATTGCAAGTCAAAATTAATTTCCTTGAGGGTTTTCGCAAAGCATTGTCTTTCTTCATATTTCTTCGAACCCGAGAGAACATAATGTTTGATTTGGGAAATCAGCCATACACACTTTTGCACATATTCTTTTCAAGGCAGAAACCCAAGATAAAGAAAATGTGCAAAGTCTTTTCCTGACTTCACTTTCAGTAATGGTGTCATCAGCATAATACAGCATTACCTTTCTAAGCTGCCATGATACTATCAATAGAGAAATCTTACTCCCTTCATAGGGAGTGAGATACTGCTTCACTCAAGCAGTACCTTGAGCGTTGTTTACACTTCACTTAAGGGACACCTTTAAGGTGTTCTCTTCCACTTCCATGACTATCATCAACAAACTTACAAAGATATATTTTAACATGTTGTCTTTTGCACGGACTTTAAATTAGGTATTTCATTTTCATGTAGTTCTTTATGAGGGCTTCAAGCAACGCAGGATTTTTTGTCCTACTACTTTGTTGTTGTTGTTAAAAGCTTTCCCAAGTCCTTGTTTTACCAGCTGATCTCTCATCTCTCTTAAGTAGAATACTGTACAATCAGCTTTTAACTTTTTTACCATGGTTTTATTTTGCAAGGTTGCAAACATATTGCAAGGGAATAAATTTATAGAAGTGACTCATGAGCATCTTGTGCTGACAAGAACTGTGTGAGTGAACTATGTATCTGAGCAGAGTTTGAAAACAAAGTAAGTATTCACTAAGTACACAGTAAGCCAAATTGCTATGAAAAATGATGAAGTGCAGGTGATGGAAAGCAATTCTATAGTGAGTTGAGTAGGGGAAAGTAAAGCATGTTTCAAGTGCTTCCAGATGTGTGGCTGAAACTGTGTGAATGTCAAATCCATTATGTCTTTTCTTGATTACAATAACTGGAAGCATTATAAAACATTAGTCTGCCATCACATCTGTGATGAGTGCAGTAATTTTAAATACTAGTTCACAGATTTTTTTTTTCTCTCGTATCTTGAGTGTGAGTCCTGCAGAATTCATGGAAGTGCTGAATCAACTGATACTACAGTAAAAACTTCTTTTTACTCTAGTTAAAAATGATCAATGCATTGAACGAGCTCTTCTCCAGTTCTACAATGGCAAACAAACAAACAAACAACAACAACAACAAAAAAACACTACTTATGTATGTTAAATTATCCAGTTGGGCTTGGTCCAGAAAGAAAAGCAAAATGTTTCCTGGTTGTTATTAAGTGTTGTTCCTACAATAAGAAAACTTAGTTTCCATACTGGCCAACAAGACTTGCAGTCTTCCAACTTGCCCTGCGATATAGCTGCAGCTAATATCACAATATTTGCTGCCTTCTCTAAGAACACTGGAATATGGAAAACTAGGATCAGGAGTAAATAACATGGAAATACTTTCTCAAAGTCACTTAAAGAACTTGTGTCTTGCTCTTTACCTACCCATTTAATCTGCTTTTCCTGTAATCAGTACAGAGGTAGGCACTGAGGCAATGCCATTGGGAATTAATTCTCAGTGATACCCTATGAACATTCAAAACAACTGTAGTGGATATTGGATGAGAGCTGCTCACTTCCCTGGGTAGGTGAACCCAGAACAGGTTCCCCAGGCTGCCTCATTCCACAGTGACAACGAGGGCACCTCTAGACTTTCTCTCTCTCTCAAACTTATCTCTAGCTATGACTCTAACCCTAACAATCTTATCAGGACTATGTTAAGCCAGGGGCCACTATACGTGGCCCAGACAAGAAATTCAGGAGTTTCTCAGGGCACAGAAGAGGCTTCCCTGCCTCATTCCAGAACAACAACAGTACCTCTCAGCCCACACAGGGTCATTAATTTAACCATGGCTACTCCATATTGCTTAGGAATCTTTATTGCTTCATTTTATTCTATGTAAGATGCAATAACTTGTTAGACAAACCTGTAATACTTTTTTGTTTCTTTTTGCTTAAAAAGTCTAGTTCTAATAAGACATGATACTAGAAACCTTATTAAGTCAAATACAAATGATTTCCATAGGGGAATTACTTTTATTCCATTTTTGTAAAATATTGTAAAATGATTACTTGGAAGCATCATGGTTATTTTTGAGGAAATTTGGGAGTTGCATACCATGGGATTTTGAAACTGTTGCTGTTCATAAGAAGCAGGCTAAATACAAAAAGACCATGAGAAAGAAAACCCGAAGCTGCTGGTGTGACAGATTGGTATTGTTGTGTAAGAAACTGCTAGTGCTGTGGGGTTGTAAGTTCCTGTGGAAAACTGAAAAGCTTATTTTATTGATGAGATCACTGTGCTGCAATTATTCACTAGAGCTCCCTTATGCTCTGTGGTAATGCTTGGTCTGGTTCAGATTATATGAACAACTGTTAGGATTAAAAAGCTAGGGGAGTAGTAAACTTCCTTTCACACTTCAGTAGTACTTCTGTAGCAAGGGCTCTCCATTTATGATATTTCAGGGGAAAAGAATCATAATTTTGTCACTGACTCTTCAACAAAAAAACAAAGGAAGTCAAGCACTTAATCAAGATACTCAGGAGTCACTCTTCCTTCTCCCTTTTCCTTTTTTAAGAAGATTTGTTAACAAGCAAGTTAATACACCCAGAATTTTCAGGAGCACCAGGCAAAGCATTATTTGAGATTCCACATCCATTACTCAATCAGAGTTCTAGACTTTCTCTGATATTTTTACAGTGGACATTTAAAGTCCCTGGTGTAAATCATCAGAATAAGAAATCAATTAATACTGATTAACTGTCAAATGAAGCAATTATTTATACAAGCCATCAGTATCAACAACAACATGAAAACTGAGCCAATGTTTTAGCAAGTTCCACTTGTACTCCTGCAAGCTCATTTTTCTTCATGGACTATTTACTTTAACTTGAAGGATTTGAAATCCAGATGCCAGTCATAATTGCAACTGGGAGTTTAAGAATACTGTTACAGAGGAATGAAGCTGATGAGTAGGACTCATCCTCTGAGTACTGTAATCAGAGACACTATTTTGATGAAGAAATGTCTTCAACATTTAAGAAATGAGGAAAAGAAAAGGATGCTGATACTACAGATATGATAGGCCTTTGTCTATCATCTAGGAAATACCACTGTCATTTGACAAGAGGAGCTAGATTGCTAATAGCTCCATGGCAAGCTTACAAGCATCATATAAGGAACCCGTTATAGCACAGAATGATAGTGAATGATAATGTAACTTGAGATCTGCTAATGCGTCAAAAAATATACCATTTTCAGCAGAAAGGACTCTGCCCTACCATCGAATTTGCTCTCCTATGAACAGTCAATGAATAACTGAAGGGGAGAAGCAGCCTGAGGACAGGTTAAGCATGACCACTATCTCTAGCATGACCAGTTTTACTCTACTGTAGTGGAGGCTGCAAGTCAGATGACTCCCCTGTGGGTGAACTTGCAGCACACATGAAGTTTCAGAGTGATATAAGGAAATGTTTCCATGAGGTAGCCTCAGACAACATGCTGCACTCCTTAGAATGGCATACATTTTATAGCTTGCACATATGCCAGATAAATCATGTTATAAAAATGAATTTTATTAAGTATTCTATGATTCTATGATTCTATGACTCATTTTATGAAAAGGCAGTTGTTTGGGGGCCAAGTTTGAAAGGTAAAGCTCTTTTTCTTCAATTCAGCCGATTCTTTCTGAGTTGATACGGTCTTGAATTCAAAGTAATGCAGCCAATTTAGGAGCATTGCTTTCTTTCTTTGTAGGACCTGTGCTTTCAAAAGGCTTTGTGCTCTGCTACTGTACTTCAAATACAAGGGAAGCGTATTTCTTCGGATCTCAGTGTTTTAAAGCCTTGTTATTGTAAATGTGCTAACGGTACGACAATCAACAAAGTAACAGGCAAATGCTTCTACTGCAGGACTTTCACAAGTAGCAAAGGGATAACAACTGTGAAAGATATAGGCTGTGAGGAAAAGTAGAGGGAGTCAGGCAGAGAGCATAGGGAAAACAGTTAAATAGTTCAGACAAGGAGCTCTGCTTCACTGCAAATATGAAAATCCTTCTCAGAGCTGACGTGAAAGCAAAATCTGTCTTCATCAACTAGGACAACAAAAAACAAACTCAAACCTCAGTGAGTAATGTAACCAGAAAAACAAATGTCATGAACATTTGCAGTGCAATCCAAGAGGAAATTCCCAAAACCTTGTAATCTCCCAAAAAACAAATTTTGTCATTAAATGCAACTGGTAAATGACCAGTAAAAACTCAGCATGTATAAAAAACCAAAAGTGTATTAAAACATTCAAACATCCTTACCAGTAATTCTCAGTTTCCAGATATGTTTAAAAGAATCAGTCAGTCATGAAGAAAAAATATCTAGGAAAAATAGTCTTACAATGCTTTAGGCTTATAACAAAACATACCCATGACTACCTCACTAGTTTATATCTGTTTAGTCATTTTCTTATTATTATTTTATTATCATGGTTATTATATGGACGTGTTTGAATATTCTACACAAATGATGAGTTATCTTTCTTTTATAATAAAGATTTGTTATAGAAAGAACAAGTTCCAAGTTCAAAATAACTGTATATTAGAAACAACATGAAAGTTGTCAAGTGCAATGATGTCACCTTGGGAAGCAATCAAAAAAATTATTTCATCCTCTTATCTCACATTAACCAACTTGTGTACTCCTAAATTGTAAGTATACATGATAGGTATAAATGACTGACAACCTGCAGAAAAGTAGTACCTGGGGGCCCCAGCAAATAGCATGCTGAACACGAGCCATCAGTGCTGTAGAAGTGAAGGCAGCCAACAATTTCCTGGACTGCACTAATTGGAACACAATCCCCTTTAGTGATTACATCTGGAGTACTGTGTCCAATTTTGGCTCTCCTAGTGCTGGAAAGACATGGACAAATTGGAGCGAGTTCAGTTCAGCTGAGGGCCCCCTCTTGACAAGAAGCCATGGGAGCTGGACTTGTTCAGCCTGGGGAAGGGGTGGATTCAAGGGAACCAAATAGCCCCCAGGTGCCTCTGAGGGGTCATTGAGGAGACAGCCAGGCTCCTCACAGCAGAGCGTGCTGACCAGCAGGATGTGTGTGTGCGTGTGTATATATATATATATATACATATACATATACATATATATATATGAATTATATATAACATTCTAAGGAGAAACTTCTTCCACACGAGGAAAGTCAGGCAGCACATCAGGTTATCCTGAGAGGTTGTGCTGTCTCTGTCCTTGGAGGTTTCAAGACCCCGCTGGTCATGGTCATGAGCATCTTGGTCTGGCCTCAGAGCTGGTCCTGCTTTAGACAGTGGGGTCGACTAGAGACCTCCTGTGGTCCCCTCCTACTCGAGCTATCCAACGAATCTCTGATTTTACATATACAACAATGAATTCAAGGTGCTGTATTTTATTGCTTTTTTAATTTCATTAATGAGTCTTAAAGCTCATTAACCAACTTTTCTGATTTCTTTTCTGATTAAAATGAACTATTCTGATTTTATCTAAACAAGATTTCTACAAAAAAAAAGTATATTTGAAATATCAAGTTTTTTTTGCCTACTTAGGTTGCTCAGATTTGAACCACACTGGCCTGCTAGTATGAGGTATCTAAGGGTTCTTATCTTATTCCTCAGTTAAACAAAATCTTTTACTCCATAAACTTTAGTCTTTTTTTCTTTCGCACTATATATTCCAAGAGTTTTCCCTTTTACTTTCATATTAATGTCAGTCAAAAACCCAGGAAATGGGGTCATTTACTTTCCAATTGATGTCAGTCAAAAATATACAGGAAATATGAGCTAGGAGAAGACCTTGATCCTCTTGATCCTGTTTAGAAGTACTTAAATGGAAAACAAAATTTGAACACTGTAAGATATTTATCCCAGCAGATAAAGGCATAACATAATCTACTAGGATTTACAATTTGAAAAATTCTGACTAGATTTAACAGTATAGGCCTTTTTTTGATTGTAATTAACCACTAGAACTAAATACAAAAATTGTCATTTTTTTCTTTTTAATGAACTTTTTTTCCCCATATGTCCCATTTTAGAGAGTCCTATAATTTATAGTATGCTGGAGATTAAATAGCATTTTGACCATCCACTCTGTGAGATTATGTGTCTAGAACTAATTTTCATTCTTCAATTGCAGCAGCTCCAGACCAGTAGTTTGTCATCCTTTACCCTTCCTCCCCTTCCTCTTCTAAGCAGCAGAAAATAATATACATTTTTACCCTCTCTTGCCATAGTTTGTGAAAGCATCCTTACTCCATGCTCTTCTTCAAACTCTTTCAGAATTTGACCAAAAACTCTGCATTATCAGGCAGCAAGGAGCAAATTCCTACAGCCTTTATGGAGTCATTTAGCTGTTTCCTACTTGATATCTAGTAGATGTTGAATTTCAGTTATGCATTTGTTGCAGTTTGAAAGTAGTGGGGGGAAGGGAGGGAGAGGAGATATCAAACCCTGTGTTAGCTATACGCTCCACAGGCAGCATCAGATTCATGAACAGTCTCTTGACCGCAGGTCCTATCACCTTCCTTGGAGAGAATCGAGTTCCCAAATGTGTGACCAGCTATAGGCCCGACTCTGGCAGTATTGGATACACATACAGTCTGTCAAATGTAGGTCCAATTGCCTTACAGACGAGTAGTAGAGTTCACAAATACAATGCTTTATTCAAACGCAACATTTACAAAGCAGGTTTCGGATGCAAGTACAGGTAATTTTCTACTACAGTGTGGGATTTTTAGCTGTAATGCACAAAAGTGCAATCATTACTCACTTACTCACCCACCCTAGAAGATGGGAGAGGGCTGTTTGTCTTGAGTCTCCTCAGGTGGAGTCCCAAGCAGAGCAGGGAGAAAGAGGGATCAGCCCATCGACTCATCCAAAACTTCCAGTGGAATCCTTCCTCCAAATTCTGAGTCTCCTCAGGCAGCATCTCGACCCAAGGGGAGGAAAGGGGCTCGGCCCGTCAACTGACCCAGAAGTTACAATGGATTCTTCCATCCAATTTCTTCCCTCTATAATTCACCTTTTATCCTTTCTTTTTTTTTTTTTTTTTACATTCAGGTGGAACTTGAGTGACTAGAGTCATACTTACTATTGTTACTGGTTGGTGAAAAAGTCTCTCACTTTCATTTAAAGGTACAGTCAATCGAAAATCTAGAGCGCATGCTCAGTGAGGAGTGGTCGTACCTCAGAGGCGGGGAACTTTTGGGATGGAGGTGTGTTTTGGGATGGAGGTGTTATATTGAGGAACGTTCAAGCAAAGTTCATCCAAAAGGAGTGATTTGCTGCCTTTGCTGACTCAGCACCGGGCATGTTATCATATATCTCCCATTTGGCAGCTACTGTGCGGCTTATCAGCAGCCCAGCACAGGGAGTGCAACTGAGTTTGGCTGCGGTGTCTTCACTCTGCTCCACCCTCCGTTATTCCGCCTTGCAGCTGCTCAGAAGGCAGGTTGTGCTGCCCTGTGGGCACTATGGAGGAGCAGTGGAGGGAACTGTGGAGGAGCAAAGCCCCTGCCTACCAACCATCCTGGAAGTGGCAACTGTGTATCATCCCAAGACAGCTTCTGTAATGCCATAACTTCTGTTAGGCCCTAGTTTTTCTCTAAGTTCCCCCCTTCTCAAGCAATTCTTTCATAATGTTGTTAAGGTGCATCAGCCAGCCCATCTCTCCTCAAGCTGAATGAAGAAACTCCACTAAGGCAG
>NW_010582617.1:201279-217490 GCF_000705375.1 Tinamus guttatus | reverse complement strand
TTCAGTAAGTGCCAGTGGCAAAGCAGATAAAATATCTGACACAGTACTGCTAAAAATTAAAGTAGCAACAGAAAAAGCATGATAAGTCAAGAAAATTTTAATCATCAGTATTTGTAGGCGCTCTTTGCTCATTTTAAAGAGTGATTTCATGTTCTGTAAACCAAATGTTAGATCTATTTATAAACAATGTTTAAAATTCCTGGTGATGGTTTGAATAAATGTGCATATTAAACAAAAAACATTTTCTTGTCCATTTTATTTTTAATGAAAAATACTTTCTTTGTCTGGTAAAATGTAATGTTATCCTCTCACTAATTTGCATCATTATCACAGACAAACTAAACGCTGAGGTATGAAAAATGTGAGTATGCTGCTTACACACGGACATTTCATTCAGTGTTTCTGATACACTGAAACCTATCTGCAAAGGCTGGCACAGTTTAGGGATTGCTTTTTTTAGTTTATTCTATTGGGAGGGGGATATGGAAAGGTGTTTTTTTTTTTTTTTTGAAGGAGGCAGGCAAAGTTGTCTTACTTGTGTAAATCCCTATAGACAGTAGATACAACTTTACATGCAACTGTGCAATTTTACATGTAGCTGCATAACAAGTTTTAATCTGTGTCTCTCAAATAATATAGCATGTTTTTTTAATGATTTGAGCTTCTAAGCATTACTAAATTGCCAAATTTAACAAAATATGAAAATTGATTCAAGATTATCCACTGACGACTGTTAGTTTTGGGCAATCCCAGAAGATATGCATGGGACGGCATTCATTTTCTCCAACGACCTGATACATAAATCTGGTGAAAGCTGAGTGATAAACTAGAACAGTGGTTTCTCACATGCAACTTGCATAGTAAAGACTGGAAATTGTGGTTTTTTTCACTCATAAAATCTCTTTTTTGCTGCTTTATTCATGGTTTTCTAATTCCTACTTCCTCTTAGGCCTCACTTTTGATGTTCTCACATCAAAGTCCAAGATGTGTTTTAACTTCTGAACACTCTGTTCCTTTGCCTTTTGAGTTTGCACAGTCCACTCCCTCTTTGAACCATTAACTTTTACAGGTCATATTATCTGATACCTATCACATAATTCAAAATGAGAATTTCTATTATTATTTTCAAAATATCATAGAGTGAACTTATACTGTGACTGCAGATAATGTAAGTCCATCTTCAAGACTGTTCCTAGGACTGGGACCATATCCATAAGGGAACTTGCTTCATGTGATATTTAGATGCCTGACTTGAAAAGAATAATCAAAATATGGAGTTAAATATTGATACTCCCTATTCCTTTTTGATGGACCCCCAAAATGAACCCAAGATTTTCTTATTTTATGGTTATGTTTTGTGGAGATGACATTTCTACTATCTTGCATAATTATAATACAATACAATTGCCTAAAACACTTGCCCAGAAAGTGGTAACATTTATATCCTCAAGGTGTGTCACAACATCTATTTGGATATGGGACTAGTTGCTCCAATTTTCTTCTGATTCCTCAACCTCTCAAATTCAACTGTATGTACAAAAGTGACAGGACCAAAAAGAATTGAGAAGTCTATAAGCTAGCCTAGAGTACTCAGGCAAGAATAGGATTTTTTTGGTCTCTCCTTCCTGCCTGGATTAATCCTTCTTTTTCTTTACCCACAAGAAAGCAACAGAGAAAACAAAAGACTAGTAAAATCTTATGATTTTATCATAAGTCAGGAGAAGATATTATGAGACAACCATTTAAAAGTTCTAACGGCTACACAACAGCCAGAGAAATCTCAACTGTTTAACATGGCTATTAAAATATCAACAACAATAACAATAGAGTATTTTTGTTCTAAGAAGTTCAACCATTATGGGATATAATCAATGTTTACCTGCTTTCTAGTCGAAACCTGAACTTTACTAATTAGTAGTTTTCCACCAAATATGTAGATCTTGTGAAAGGACATGGAATTGGAAAACTAAAGCTGTTGTTGGGCTTTCAAGAGTGTTAGTGATTTAGTCTTACGGATTTCATAATGCACAAAGTATATTATTATTTCTTAAGGAGGAGAGTTATTCCAAAAATCAGCAATACAGCAATACAGACAATCTAAAGTAAACTTGATGGCTAAATTATGATTTTTCCAAGCTGAATGTGAAAATCTTTGTTGCATCATATAAGTATTTTTTCCCTCCAGACTGCATCCTGAGGATTGAACTTACAAAGGTGGTTAAAGATCTGGAGTTTTAGAATAAAACAAAGTGAGTTTTAAAGACAAATCCAATCCCTTTAACCAGATTAAGCAGAGATCGGTAAATTTATAAATGATTAATTCCATTGTTCTAATTTTTTATTTGCCAAACACTTTTATATACCTCAATTTTCTACCTGAAAAGCTGTAAAAGATTGCAACTGTGCTTGAAAAAATATTTTTATGGAACAACATTCTGTGAAATTGCTTTACAGGAAAAAATATGAATTCTTCTAACAAGATTACTTTGGACAATTGAATTTGTTTAATACAGTTACCTAGTTATCTGACTCCAGAGATTCTGGAGATTCTTTTTCTTCATAATAAGTGAAAAGAAACTGAGGTTGCATAAACAGTAATTCAAATTTAATATATGGCATTAACCACAAGTTTAGGCAAAAACAAGCCTTTATCTAAATTGATCATAAGCCAATGAAGATTTAAGAAGATAGAAAATGGACCTCTTAGATTATCAACTGCTGTCATCAAACAGCTGAATTGAAATTTTTAAAATTGAGCCAGTTTTATCCTAAAACTGAATAGCTGATTCTGCCTCTCTCCCTCTTCACAACCTGCAAGACACCATGTAGAGAATGTTTAGAATTTAATGGTGGGACGTCCTTTCAATTCCTAAACTAAATGTATTCCTGACCAGCTAAAGTAATTTACTCCTGTATCAACAGCACTTCTTGGCTTAATTAGATGTTGTTTGTTTATTTTGTATTAAAATATATATAGGTAAAGAGGGTGGCCAGGTCCCTGTTCAGTTTGTTTTTACAAAGATAAACAAAACAAGATCTTTCTAGATGAATGTCTTCCCTGTCATGCAGAATTAGCACTCTCTTTATGGCCTACAAATACTAATTAACCCAGGTTAGCATGCTATGCAAATGTCCAGCTTCTAGTGTTCACGATGACATTTCTGCAGGGAGGTGTTCTGCCCTTTTAAAAAATAATCTCTTGCTCTTTATATCATTTTAAAACTTCTTCAGTGCCATCTCAAATTTGAATGCATTTTTCTCAAATGAAGATCAAGGGAAAGCAATCTCAGGTTTTCCTTCTTTCAAAAGTATGTAAATATTAACCATAACCAATGATTTGAACATTTTTATTTTTTTGTTTATTGTGTTTTTTCACCTCAGATATGCTAGTGACCTCTTTCTCTATGGTTAGCCTTCCTTCACCTTTGTGTAGAACTGTAGTGATGCCAGATGCATAGGGAAGAAGAGAATTAAGACTTACTTCACAGGAAGAATTTTTAAGCGAGCATAAGAAACTTTTAAGCTCAGTAAAGGGACTAAAAATGAAATATTTTATTAAGTAATTTTGTTCTAATACTTCGAACAATTTTTCAATATACTTACACTTCAGTACATTTTTCTGTTATTGTAATATTTGCATGCTTTTTGCTGGAACTTCATTACAAAGATGATAGTTTGTAGTGAACCTGGTTATTTTCACCTCCAGTGACATTTTCCACCAAGCATGGAATGTAACTTTATCATCATTAAAGACAAGTTAGGCATATTATTGTCTGGGTGGAAATTAAAAAAAAAAAAAAAAAAAAAGCTTTCTCTATAGTGATCTTTGTGAGTAGTACCAACCATGATATTGAACATACATCTTTTGTCTACTGCTTTCATAAAAAGCAAGAATAAGGTTTAATTGTAATAAGCAGAGAGGCATTTGTTTCATCTAAAATACCAAGCGTTAATGGCTTATTTTAGAGCAAAAGAATATGTTATCAGAATAATCCTCCAGGACAGAAGATATATAAACCATTTAGTGGTATAGACAAGAAAGTCAAATTTGCCGCTTATGCTACTTTTTTCCTTTCCCTGGCTAATCAAATATTACTACAGGGAGGCAAATGTACTAGATGATACACTTCTTAATCTTTGCCTTTGGGAACTTGCAGCAGACATGGATTTTACTGATTTATTTTGTTTTGTTCTCCAGATACGCTTTCTATATTAAATAATTTTATTTTAATGGGAATAAAAATCTTCTAAGTAGCTATAGGTGTTTACTATTTAAATAAAATAATTCTCTAAGATTTCTTACTGTATTAATATTGAGATATTGAAATAACTTCCTAATGTATTTAAAATAAAAAGGATGTTAAAAAAAAATTTTAATATAATTACTTTTAGGTAGTAGCAGTTTTTTATTATTTTTATGAATAATTTCAGACATAAATATTCACAGACTTCAAAAATATAAGGTGAAATCCAAGTCCTAATGAAGTTAATGCCTTCCAAAATACTTTAGACAAGGTCCCTAGCTGCAGCTTAGCTTAGCACTCATTCCATGAGCTGATATAAAACACCTTAGAAGCTGCGACATGGATGTTTCCTGCATGAGAAAACTGAAAAAAAAAATGGAAATTCTGTATTGCTTTGTCTATACTGATTAATAAAGGGTACATTTAAAGTCTTAGGACTAGCGGCCGCTGTAGCAGATTTGATTTGGAAAGAGCTTGTTGAACTCATTTTAGTCTCTGACTAATACTAAAATATATCAGAAAGGAAACAACAATTAAAATGCAATAAATTCAAAACTGTATGATATGTGAATAGGAACTTATGGGAGCATTCAATCTGTGTGTTAGGAAAGAGTTACATTTGAAAACAGCTAATAATAAGACCCAGGAAACATTTTTTAGCTTTATCAAGTGAGTTAATTCTCTTCACCCAGTATATCCAAATTGTGTGGGATGACTGCTACCCAAACAACTATGCATTAAGAACTAAGGAGGAAGTGATATGCCCAAGGCACAAAGTGGGAGATACTGGGTGGATAAGTAGCATTTTTGAAAGGACCTCAGCTGGAGCAAACTCACTCTCCTGAAAAAGCTTTATGTCTTGAAGGCTTATATTGATAAGTAGTGGTATCAGCTGCATGAAAGTGCTGCGAGATAAGAGGAGCAGCCTCCACCACTGGATTCCTTTGTGTCTATGTTTTATCTCTAATCCTTGTAAATTTATAAGCCTTCTCCACATATACATATGAGCATGTAGTAGCTGGTGCTACCAGCATACCCAAAGTGCCTCTATAGATCTAGTGGAAGTCACTGTTCCTTTGGAGCTTCCAGTCTGCAGGAGTCTGTGTAAAAGGCATGTGTATGTCCTTGGATGTATAGTGTTAAAAGACAGATGGCTTTTGTAGGTCATTCCTGCAACAAACTACCTGGGAAGGAAATTAGGGAGGACTTCTTGAGACTTGAGATTTCTTCTCCCATGTCTTTTTACCACAACTGCGACATGTACAGTTCACAAAAAAAAAAAAAAAAAAAAAAAAAAAAAAAAAGGATTTTTTTTGTAAAGAAAAAATCATTTAATTAGTGGCGTGGAAAGTAAGAGGGAATGTTTTGTTTTTAACATGCAGTTTCTCTTCAGTGTTTATTACAGCTTTATGTTGCATTGTTTCAGAAATGTTTAAATGCTACTCAGTTCATTACACAGTTTAAAGAAAATAAACTGTGATAATGGTTTTAGCCATATAAGCAATAATATCTAATACATACAGTAAGTTACAGTATGCATTTAAAATAAAGGAAGGATCTTGGAAAGATTTTTGTGCTGGGTAAATGCAAAATAAATTCTAATTTATGTATGCAACATAGGCTCTTCTATATTTGTTCTTAAGATATGTTTCTATATCTGTATCCCAAGAGAATAAAGGAGAAATAAAAATGGTATTGGCAGCAGTAAATTAGTTATTCTTTGTGATTAAGACCAGAAAATCTGAAGAAAGAAACAAACAAAAACATTCAAAAAAACCTTTTTTTTTTTTCCCCATTTGCTTTGTTTTCTCCAAAATACTGAGAACTGAACTGGAGTTTTGATTGCAAAGACCATGACAACAGTGACAGCTATACGATAGGTTTTCAGTATATGGCAAGGTCAAACCAAAGTTGCTGATTTCAGCAGCAGCAAGGTCGATACCAATATGAGCATATTTTATTTAATCTATACATGCTATAAAGGCAGCTGACAGACACATGTAGACATTTTAAAGCCTGCACATGATAATCATAGCAAGAAAAAAAAATCCCTTAAATACATGGGTTTTTCTTTTACATATTTTTCTGCTTAGATCTAGATTCTTTAGCTTTCACAGAAATTTTGTAACATACTACATGCATTTAAGTATATGTGTACTTTTGAAAGAACAAGTATTTGGAAGCACACTGTCATCACACCAGTTATTCCTTCCTTGAAATTCCTAATGGAAATCGTGAAGTTTATTATATTCTAATGTATTTTTTTCCTTATTCAGACTAGCTCATATATGATGTTATATTTAGAATTAGTACAAAATAATGTTTGTCTGTCCTCGCCAGGCAAGGAATATGTTGAGATCAAAGGTAACGACCTACTAAGACAGAATTGCACAACATCATATCAGTTAAAAGTATTATTAGCAGAATTTTCTGATATTAGATAAATGATTTGAATATATTATATTATATATATATTGAGCAATATATTATATTGCTGAAATAATGAATCCTGCAACAATCTCTGACACAAACTAAAAGAAAATAAATGGATGCATGAATCAAAGATGAAATCTTTGTTGAAATCATGTTATTTACTTATAGGGTTTTACAATTATACATTTTTTTCCTTTCTGCTCCATCACAAGATAAAATCTTAGTTAGCAAACTCTGCTCTTGCAGTCTCCTTGAACATATAATGTTTACTGCCCCTCTTGAAATAAGCACATTAAAAAATATTACTATAATAAACTATTTATTTCCCATAAGAATTCCTTTATGTTTTATAGAGATTGGACAAGCAGCAGGAGTATACGCAACATTCAATATGACCTCAGCAAGATGCAAACTTCCTATTAAAAATGCATCACAGGTGGGCACTTAGATTTCCATAGATACCAGTCATGTAGGCATGGACTTTATAATTAATGAATGAGAAGCCTATCTTGCATTACAGACGTCATGTATACTGCTGGTTAGATGTATGTCACTTCAAAACATAAAAAAACAACAGTAGAAAAGAACAAATTGAGTTTAAAAATTATATGTTGCTTAAGCAAGAGTCTACATACTGGGATTCATGCAAATATTTCCATTTGGTTTCATAATAGTTGGGTGAAAGAAAAGACATTGTATAATCTGGCTACACTTTGCATTGTCTTTTGATCTCAGATAATTTTCACGAAAAAATTACTCTTTCACTACTTCAGTACAGAAAATCTACTTCAGCACTTCTTTCTTTTTCATTGCCCTCTTATGACAGCAGTAGCTCGTAAATATAAACCCAGATCAACTGCCAAATTTTGTGTTTCTGGTAATATAACACCAATTTTCACCAGAAAAAAAAAATAACGTATTCACATACAATGCAAGACCTGTGGTGACACTCCTACAGACTGAAAAGTGCATGCCGGCCAGTTTTTTATGGTCACAATAGGCATCAAAGAAGAAAACGTGGCCTATCTAGAATATCTGGAGACAAGTAGAAATGCTATTTCTCCCCACACTGTTTGACACTTTCAGTAAGAAAATTCTTCTGGAAAAGTGTTGTAGAACTAAGCTGTGGATCCAATCAAGTTCAGGCCAGAGTCCCCTCATAGAGCAATGCTGAGGATAAATAACTCTCAGAACGCCATTTCACTCAACTTATTGCTTAAAGACACTCTGAAAGTATGCCCAGACATAATCCTGATCATAAGTTTGAATAACTGACTTTAGGGAGTAAATAGAAGACCATAAGGTGTTGTATTTTTATGAGATATGCTAGGAAGTAGAGTAGGGAAGAAAACAGATTCAGAAAAGTAGCTTGTTTCATTAAGGGCAAAGGAATATAGCATGTATTTATTTATAGTGTCCTAGAAGCTTATCACATTCGAAGTAACATAATGAAGTAAATTTTAATCATTTGGGGAAGGCGGGGGAGAAATGCTTGTCTGTTTTTTGGTGGTTTGGTGGTTTCTTTCTTTGAAAGAAAATGCACTGGAGATGTGGAGTAGGTTTTCTGCTTATTTCAGGAATTAGGCATGGAAGAAGTATGAGGCATATTCATCAGGATAGAGCTGATCATTAATAAAGATACAAAACAGTCTCAAAATTTGTTCTAGGAAGTATCAAGAACTTCTGAAATAAGCTTATGATAATAAGTGAAACAACTGAGTTTCCCATGGGTTTATATGTCAATATTCATTGTAGATATACAATAAACGTTATTATATATGCAAAAATGTCATCAATATATAGTTTAGAATGCTATTCCTTTCAGCGGCATAAATGTTTTGCCCTATGGCAAATTCTGCCTTATAGTGGCACTTACTGTCACTATCAACATAGTATCTACGTATATCTATTTGACAAAGGAGAGTCCCTGTCCCAGTCAGATTACAGTCTTCCAAAATAAATATTTTCATCCTTCCCAGAACACACACTGTATTTCCCCCGCATAAAAACTTGAAGATGAAAGCTGAAATGGAAGATTTTTTTTTTTTTTTACAAAAAAAAATTATAAAGGATTTGTTGTGATGGGTTTATTCTGAGACTATATAAAGGTTTTGAATGTGGTTTTGAGACTGACTTCTTCTGTAGACTGGCTCAATTACACCTGACCAGAAATCCTTCTGGAGTGTTAAATGTCAAATGTATTAAACTGGGGACAGAACCTTCAAGAGAGTGGGGGAGAGGAATAGTTTCAGCTCTGGATTAAGAGTGCTCATAGATCTTCCAAAATTTTTATTATGCATATATTTCTGTTTTCTGAAAAAATGCATTGTCTCTATTCGTGGTGAGGTACTGGGCAACTCAAACACAATTCTATGAATAAAAGTGTGTGCCTGTCTTAACTTAGTTGACTACTTTTAGTTAGGTTGAACCAACCTAACTATTCCTGTTGTAAAACAGGAATTCTTGTTGTAAAAATTTAATTATTCTATTTACTTTAATAATATTCCTATTAATTATGTCCTTTCTAAGGCAAATTATCAAATAGGTTTTTCAATTTTTTTATATGCAAGATGTTTGCTTTTGAAACCTTTGAATGCTCTCAAAGCAACTTCTTTCGAGACAAGACTACTCCATTGTGAGTATAAAATATGCTGAATAAGTCATCTCTGTTATTTTACAAAAAAAAAATCATATAACGATTTTCAGCATATTCTTCTATAATAAAATACTAGCTTTGTTTTTGGACCACAAATGCATAATTAATGGAGGTACTCACTGGACTGCTACTGACAATATTCCATCCTCTTCTGAAGTGATATGGCATATTTTAAGTTTTGCAAAGAACATTAGTAATTTATTTTCTACTTATTGCTATTATTTTCTACAAAACATTTTATTTGGTCATTTATCTCTTTACTTTCTGATCTCAATTTGTGGTAGTATGTATGTAGCAATTAACAGAATCCATTCCTAGTATTCACTAGTGCCTACAGGGCTACTCTGATATACAGCTTGTATTTGTTTTTCCACTAAGCATATTAATCTGTTTGAAAATTAAAACAATTTTAAAACAGTTTCCAAGGAGCAATATTGTTATTCTGCACAGCATATATTTTATTTTGATGTAGCTGTGCTTTAAAATGAGAAATCTCTAGTGCAAATGAAATTATTCTCAACATCAACTATAGATTGATTATTGCTATAAATTCTATTCAGATTCTACAAGACGTTTGGGATAGGATGAGCTTAAATTAAACAGGTTTACGCTCAAGCCTCCAGGGAACACAAGCTGGGCTGAAGTTAGGCCTGTTCTTATTCCTTTCCTCTGTTTATGTATAAGATCCATGAAAGGAACATTTTCTTACTCCTTTTGCAGTGTCTGTTTTAAAAGCAGACAATGACTATGGCATAATAAATGGAAGAAAAAGGAGGATGGTGTTAAAATCTTACAGGGGAAGCCAAAATCACAACAATCATCTACTGCAATTCCTGCTTCTATAGGGAGAAGGATGCATGCTCACTGGAACAGATACCTTGGTTTCCTCACTGGTCTTGAAGACTGGAACTAGGTAACCCACCCCAAATGCTCAGTTCCTTCTTCCCACACATCTCTTCACACAGCTATTTAAATGCTGATCTCCCTACTTACCCTATAATTATGTGGGCCTTTGCTTCCTTGATAACAAATCCTGCCTGGTTAGATTAGGTTTTGAATTTTACACCAAAATTTAGTAGTGAAAGACTGAAATGGTAATAAATCCTCATGTTACTCATCAATTGTTACTCATTCCTGTGAAATGCCTTGTTAGCAAACTACTTTTAACAGTTTTCTTCAATGAGAATATATGCTTAAAAAAAAAAGTTATAAATTTATACTATTCCCATTTCTCCCATCTGTTCCAATTCCATAAAGAGAGCTCAGACTGAAAAAGGCAATACTTTCTGCTGAAATCTGGTAGTATGAAGGGAAAACAGATGGAAAGAACTGATGGACAGTCTGAAATGTGGGGTTTTGCATATGGAATTTTAGTATGTTTGAGTTATATTTTTATTTAAATGAAAATTATGCACAAAGTGAAGACATTTTGCAACTACAATCATACAAAATCTTTAACCAATTAGCTCCCTAAGTTTGCCTGGAGTGAGTCATCCTAACCTTTCAGAAAACAATTCAAAATGTTTAATTTTCTTTTTTGTGTGTGCGAGTGTAAGCTCGTAGAGCTGACGTAATACAAGTATGTTAAGAACACAGCACAGGGCAAAGGAGGGCTCTTAGAAAAAGTCAGTAACATAAGAAGTGTGGTAAAGCACTGGCCGCTGCTAGGGTAGCGTCAAAGTTTGAAGCAAGGTGGCGGGAGAGGGAGGTGATTGCTATAGGCCCAACCCTGGCAGTATCGGATACACAAACAGTCTGTTGACTGTAGGTCCAATAGCCTTACAGACGAGTAGTCAAGTTCACGAAAGCATGATTTAGTCAAATGCAACATTTACAAAGCAGGTTTCAGATGCAAATACAGGAAATTCTCTACTACAGCATGGGCTTTTTAGGTAGCCCTGATGCACAAAAGTACGATCATCACTCACCTCAGAAGATGGGAGACAGCTTTCAGTCTCCAGGAGTCTCCTTAGGCAGCATCCCAACCTGAGGGGAGGAAAGGGGTTCAGCCTGTCGACTGATCCAGAAGTTACAATGGAATCTTCCCTCCTTCTCCTTTCCTCCTTGGTTCACCTTTTATACATATATCTATGTATATATATAGGTATATTTTACATTTAAGTGGAGCTTAAATGACTATAGTCATGCTTACTTTTGTTATTGATTGGTAAAAAAGTTTCTCACTTTCATTTAAAGGTACAGTCAATCAAAAATCTAGAGCACATGCTCAGTGAGGAGTGGTCGTACATCAGAGGCGGGTAACTTTTGGGATGGGGGTGTGTGTTGGCATTATAATGAGCTTATAATGAGTAAAGTTTAGGCAAAGTTCACCCCAAATTGCTGATTTGCCACCATTGCTTGGTCAGCATCAGGCACCTATACAATAGTATATTTCCCATTGGACAGCTATTGTCTACCTTCTCAGCTGTGTGGAACCATCAGGTCACCACCTCCACAACAGAGTACAACCTCCTTCTCGCGGTGTCTTCCCTCCGTTCCACCCTCCGTTACTCCTCTTTGCAGCTGCATGGAGGGCAGATTGGGCTGCCTAGGGAGCCATGGAGGAACAGAGTCCCTGAGTACCAACCATCCTGGAAGTGGCAACTGTGCCCAGCAAGGCTTCTGTAATGCAGTAACTTCTGTCAGGCCCCAGCTCTTCTCTAAATTCTTCTTTTCCAAGCAGTTCTTCCACAGATAGGCACAGCTAGGGAAATGGAGGGGAAGCTGGCAGAAACAAGTCAAATCAATAGATCAGCTTAGCTAATGTTGTTCCTCGCTACTCTCCAGAAAACCTTTAGGATTTCCAGCAGCAAATGAAGGTCACTGTAGGAGAGGAAAAACGACTAGTCAGAACTACTGTTGCCTCCCCAGTGGAAGAGGCTGTACATGGTTAAAGATAATCTTTGGGAATTAGCTACTATCGCCTTGTTTCCATACCTTCTTAGAGTTGGATTTTTCTGCCTTACTGAAAGTACTGGATTTTAGCCACTCTATTAATGTGAGGCTTTAAAAGTAGTTCATTTAGCACAGGAATGTCTATTTTAATTTTCTCATTCCCACTCGAAGTAGGTCTCAACCTACTTTTTTTTATAATGACTCCCTTTTAATTAAAATCCATCCTATGTCTCTCCTATTTGATCGCTGTAAAAAAGATACACTGGTGCTGATTATATTGTCTTTTAATTCTTCTGCATCCTTTACCAGTATTGTTACTGCTTTTTCTAGGACTCGTGGTCTGTAATTACTGTGTTCACTACATGTATAGGGATGTGTGTGTAGATAAATATATTTTAGATGAATGTTAGTATATGTATGTGCGTGTATAAATGAATATGTATATATTTATATACACATGTGCATGTATTTTAATCGTGAATATGTTTTACAGCCCTCAAAAATTTCTTTATCATCACTAAATATGAGTGACCCACTGGCATTTTAGGACTACTGAATGCAGCTTTCCAGACAGATGATTTAAAAATGCTTACCTTCAGTAGCATTTCTTTTAATCACTTTTAGTTATTAATGGATTACAGTTAAGTATTCTCATATGATATGAGAATATCTTCTTACTTCTTCTTTCCAAATATTGCTCTTTCCTGTCTTTTGCTAGGATCTTTATGGGAGCAAGATGCTTTATATACAGACTCTGTCAGGAAACAATTAAGCAGCCACTAATGAATTGGCACATCCTATTTCCTCTTAAAGGGATCAACTATATATTCTGCTAAAGAGTAGTCTAATATAATCTAATATATAAGTTGAGAAACAGAGTTAAAGTAGCTGGTACTAAGATACATAAGGGTTTTTTTCATAACCATTCATCTTTTCTAACTACTTTCGAGTACTGGCCCTACAGTATTTTTAATGCTCTTGGCTTTGCTTTTTATCTCTTTATAAACGTGCCTGAGCATCAAAAGGATGAAAGACAAGAGAAGCGTATTGTGATCTCCGTGTATGCAGTTGTGTTGCTTTTCCTGATGGTCTTATTTTGACAAATATCTGATGTTTATCACAAGTTCTGTGACATTGAGCTTCCTGAAACAAAAGAGAAGCAAAGAGAGCAGCACTGCAAATGTGGAAGAGTACTGCCACTGAAAATGCTGGGGCTGTCAGTTCAGGGAGAAATAAACATCAATCTGACAACCTAAATAACATTTGTCTTAATTTTTTCACGCAATGCAGAGTGCTTGGTTGAAGACTCATTAGAATGTATCAAATCCCTGAGAACTACTGACAGTAGAAAATCAAGGAGCAGAAATAATCAAAGAGGATTTTAGCTTAGAAATGATCCGGAATGGAAAGATATATCTCAAATGAAAGGTTTATTCCTTTATAAAGGTACGTGGTGACATTCTGAAATATTTTGTTATTTTATCCCAATGTCTGTTGCACAAAGCTGACGATACATATCTAGAGCAATATGCGTCCTTCATTTTAGACTTTCATGTTAAAAATGGATTTCTAGAGTTTATTTTATATCTGGTTCACCCTGTAGTTAAACATCTATATACACATCTATATACACATCTATACACACAATATATACACATCTATATACACAAATATATATTTATACATATGTAAATGTGTATGTATATGCACAGCATATACAAAAAGCAAGGCTTTTTGTGTCGAGTAAGGCTTTCGACACAGTCTCCCATAACTCCGGAAGTATGGATTGGATGAGTGAACAGTGAGGTGGATTGAGAACTGGAGGGATGAGAGAGATCAGAGGGTGGGGATAAAAGGGGCTAAGTCTAGTTGGGGGTCTGTGGCCAGTGGTATCCCACAGGGGTCAGTACTGGGCAGAGTGTTGTTCAACTTGTTCATCAATGACTTGGATGACAGGGCAGAGCAAGTTTGTGGACAATACCAAACTGGGTGAAGTGGCCAACACTCCAGAGGGCTGTGCTGCCATTTAGAGGGACCTGGACAGATTGGAGAGTTGGGCAGAAAGGAACCTCATGAGGTTCAACAAGGACAAGTGAAAGGTTCTGCACCCAGGGAGGAATAATCTCAGGCACCAGATGAGGCACTAGCGGTTGACCTGCTGGAAAGCAGCTCTGTGGAGAGGGATTTGGGAGTCCTGGTTGACAACAAGTTAACCGTGAGTGAACAGTGTGCCCTCATGGCCAAGAAGGCCAATGGGATCCTGCCCTGCATCAGGAAGACAGTTGCCAGCAGGTCGACGGAGGTGATCCTCCCCCTCTGCTTGGCTCTGGTGAGGCCACACCTAGAGTATTGTGTGCAGTTCTGGGCTACCCAGTACAGGAAGGACATGGAGCTTCTAGAGAGGGTCCAGTGAAGATTGAGGGGAGAACTGATCAATATGTATAAGTACCTGAGGGGAGAATGTATGGAGGATGGGGCCAAACTCTCTTTGGTGGTGGCCAGTGACAGGACAAGGGGTAATGGGTACAAATTGAAATACAGGAAGTTCCATCTTCATGTGAAGAAGAACTTCTTTCCTGTGAGGGGGACAGAGCACTGGAACAGGCTGCCCAGAGAGGTCATGGAGTCTCCTTTTCTGGAGATCTTCCAAATCTGCCTGGATGCCACCCTGTGTCACGTGCTCTAGATGTCCCTGCTTGAGCAGGGGGGTTGGACTAGATGATCTCTAGAGGTCCCTTCCAAACCCAACCATTCTGTGATTCTGTGATGTATATCTTGGCAAATGTATAGAATTGTTTTAAAAATTTGTGTTCATGTATGTGTAAGGTAACAAAATAAGAAAAGATGCCTTACTGGTTTTCACACAAGCTTTATCTACCCTTAAGAAGCTTTACTAGTGTAGTTATAGCACAGAGCTATCTCTTTCCCATGGAGACTGAGATTATAATGGGAAAAGAATTATTTATCTGACGTAGTTCAGACCAGTCCTCTGAATTATAATTTGCAAAAATATGTTTTTTTTTTCTCTTTTCCATGAGAACTTTTTATGGCTTTTTTTCGCATTGCTAGTCAAAATCCACAATGTTCAGATTTTTATTCAGATGTAGTCTCTGTTTTATCATAGTTCATAATCAGTTTAAGATAAGAGCAGAGTTAGAGTCAACTATATGCAGAGTTCCATATATGCAGAGAAAGTTGTGAAGTCCTGTGTAACTCTGCTGCTCTCAATCAGATATCTCTACTTTCAGTCTTAACTCAGGTAAATGCTTACTCATTTATATATGTTTCACTAAATTAAAACTGACTAAGGAGGTCAACAAATGATAGTAATATAGCTCGCATGACTGGAGCGCTACCACGGAAGGCTATGTGCTCTTTAGGAAGGACAGGCTGGGAAGGCGAGGTGGTGGAGTTGCTCTTTATGTGAGAGAGCAACTGGAATGCATGGAGCTCAACCTGGGAGTGGAGGGTGAGCGAGTTGAGAGCTTGTGGGTAAGGATTAGAGGGCAGGCTAATGTGGGAGACACTGTGGTGGGTGTCTGCTACAGGCCACCTGACCAAGACGAGGAGGTTGATGAGGCCTTCTATAGGCAGCTGGATATTGCCTCACGGTCACAGGCCCTGGTTCTCATGGGGGACTTCAACTACCCCGACATCAACTGGAAGGACAACACAGCCAGGCACAAACAGTCCTGGAGGTTCGTGCAGAGCGTCGACGATAACTTTTTGACGCAGGTTGTGGAGGAGCCGACGAGGAGAGGTGGGCTACTGGACCTCGTGCTATCAAATAGGGAGGGCCTAGTAGGAGATGTTAAGGTGGGGGGTAGCCTCGGCTGCAGTGACCATGAGTTGGTGGAGTTCAGGATTCAACGAGGAGGAGGCAGGGCCGTAAGTAGCCTTGCAATCATGGACTTCAGGAGGGCCAACTTTAGCCTCTTCAGAGACCTCCTCAGTAGAATCCCATGGGCTAGAGCTCTAGAAGG
>NW_010582617.1:125942-182778 GCF_000705375.1 Tinamus guttatus | reverse complement strand
TCCTGCTTTCCAAGAACAAGCAGTAGGAAAAATAAATACGGATGCAGATGCATAGATATAAATGTATATAAGTGGTTTACTTCTGAGAAAATTCACATGGGTGACATAGCTTTCTCAAAGAATCACTGTCAAATCCCCTGCAATGTCAAGTAGGTTGACAGCAGGCCTCATCATGACTGTAATTTGTGAGTCATTCTGCCAGTTCCTGTCTGGTAAAAGCAAACTGTCCTTGAACACTGACTTTTTTTCTCTCCCACAAAGTGGCCAGTGACTCTCCCCTCAGTGTATCATCTCAGAGATGCAAAGAAACAGAGCTTGCTTTTCCTACAACCAAGTAAACTATTCTCTTGTCATCTTCAAATAATTTGATATCCCAGTCAGGTCTGATCTGGCTGTTTTACAATCCAAATGTGACTGGTTTTCCTACAGTTCTACCGATTCAATGTAGTAGTGACTGCTATACTTTTGAAGAAAAATAGCATTAGCCTGAAGAAAAATACAGTGCAGTCAAAACAGATTTGCTGATTTCAGATTAAGGTAATACTCTGTGGAATGTAAACTCTTACTGCATTCAGAAGTCTTAAAGGCTACTTTCCACAGCCTGGTACTACATGAGAAACACTACAATAAAGGTGTGCTAATTATTACATTATAATGATATTAACATACCCATTACTGTTTATTTTCAGAGTCCTGCATTTGAAAATGCAATGAAAATATGAATCCATATTTTATTTTTATTTATCTTTAGATACAATCACTTTCTAGACAAAAGATGTCAACCAGTCTGAAAATATAACATTGTAAGTCCTGTGAAGTTTTCTATCTGAGCTTAGAATATATATCATTAAAGACTGGACGCACCATCTGTCCTTCTGTTCTGTAACACACAGTCTAATTTATTCTAAATATGGGTTTAGTATTATCCACGTTTAATACACAAAATGGTTTTTATCCCTATGCCCATAGTTAAACCATTTTAAAATTGCAGGCACCTGCTATAACCTCCGAAACTGAAATCTTTAACTTGGGCAGCAAAGATTCAGTCTATTATACCAAAGATTTCCAAAATTTCCATTTTTTTTTCTTCTAAATCATTTGAAAATGACCTCACATTTGGAACACAGTTAATACCCATTTGCATGGTGGTTATTTTAGAGGTGCAGGCCACCTCACCCAATGCAACAGCTGTTTTTCAGGCATCCCTGATGCTCAATGGGATGGTTATATTTCCCATCATCATGCAATAGGGGAAAAAAAAAAGAAAAAAAAATCATGCTGATCTATAACTTCGGGTTGAAATAGCTATAATCTAACTAATCTAATCCATCTAAACTGATTTATTTATTTATTTATTTATTTATTTATTTATTTATTATTTTAACCTTCAGTAAAGTACTGAGAAGATACTACAAATCCTGTGATGAAAGCCTAGAGGACAAGACAAACTTCTCTCATGCTCATTCTCTACTCTTTACTCCATCTATAATTCCAGAAACATGCTCTATATCTATGGAAGAGAAGGGGAAATAAACTGAAATAGTTAAAAGGGGAAGCATTATTATAAAGTGAAAAAAAAAAAAAAAAAAAAAAAAAAGTAATAGTCTATGTAAGCCTGGGAAGTTAATTATGTCTGAGGACTCCCAAATATAAAATTAGAATCTGGGACAAAAAATAAACAGCACAGAGACTTCGTTTTGTAGTTTCTTAGAGCTATGAGAGAGTCAAGTCTGCTAGGAGTTTCCTTGCAAGAAGCTGTTACTCATGAATGATATTGTAACCTACATAAGGAACTTGCACACTTACGGATACAAGCTGAAACACAGGAAGTTTTGTCTCCATATGAGGTAGAACTTCATTACTTTGATTGTGACAGAGCCCTGGAACAGGTTGCCTAGAGAGGTTGTGGAGTCTCCTTCTCTGGAGATCTTCCAAACCCGCCTGGATGCCAACCTGTGTCACGTGTTCTAGGTATCCCTGCTTGAGCAGGGGGGCTGGACTAGATGATCCCTAGAGATCCCTTCCAACCTCAACTATTCTGTGATTCTATGTAATGGCTAGGGCATGCATCAGGTGGCTAGAGCAGCTAGCGGGGATGCAGCAAGTGATGAAGATGGTTGGTGATCCAAGAACAGGACCAGGCAGGGAATGCCTGGTGGAAAGAATCATAGGAGACCAGCCAAGGGGAAGGATATCCTCCTACAAGACTGCTGTCAGTCTGGATCAGGCTTTGTTGCCTTGAAACATCTGACAGTCACCTGCTGGTGTAGTACCACTACAGCTTGCCAGCAGCTACCTCACAAGAGCAGAGGGTAGTGAAGCGTTTCATGCTACCTGGTTTGCTATCCATAACCTATCTGGTTGAGGTTTTGTTTCATTTGTTTTTCATACTGTTAAGCCAACTGACTGGCATTTGTGAATGGGGAAATGAGCACCATTTATTAATGTATTTTTTCCTAGATGTCCAAGTTCCTCTGTGGGGCAAGGTTTTTTTGTTGTTGTTTTGTTTGTTTGTTTTTGTTATAATCTCATTTAAATTAAAATCTAATCCTACTTTCTGTGACCTGGTAGAAAAATTGCAATCATATTATATTTTAAGAAAATATTTACAGAACTTATAACTATCAAGTACCATGAAAGAGCTTGCATCATCTATAAAGATTTTGAAGAAGATAAAGAAAGCTTGTGAAGTCTCGCTTTAGGAGCTTTGTCTTATCTTTTGCATAGACATTGACTACCTTAGAAAGACTGAAAGGAAATACTAGAAATACTAGAGGCAGGATTCATCTACTTATGACCCAGACCTCCCTCTATAGTCACTGGAGAGAGACTCTACACCGGTAGAGCATGAATTATCTCACCTTACTGAGAATACCTAAAGCGGACCAAAGGAATCATGGCCTAAGAAAGCTTAATTACCTCTTTGACTATAAGGTGAATTCAGACTTTCTTGAAAGTTGTTCTCATACTAGGCAAAATGAATCTCATGTAAAAGGCTCAAATGAAGTTTTGGGAAATACACTTACCAAAAAAAAAAAAAAAAGCCAACCAACCAATTAACCAAACACTACCAAAAAAGAATGATACTTCTTCAACAGGAGTGAAAAATTAAATATATGGAATAGAAGAGAACCTTGGATCAAGAAAGAATTTAGTCTTCTTCAAAAGAAAGGTAACTGGGAAAGTTAGCTAATTACAAATTGCCAGTTACCTACACCTAGACCCACATGTAACAAATTTAATAGTCTACGAAAGAGGTTTAATGGAATATTTTGTGTTCTAATGGAATATTTAGGAGTACTAAATGATAATAAAACAAGTGGAAGAGATGTATTAATCTTATCATTCACTCTAACAATTGCACTAAGAGAAAGATAAGAGATTCCTCTTTCAAAGACTGGAAGAAAATTTTATTTTCAAACTGAAAGGTGTTTGGAATTCCTCCAAGCTTGCAGTACATTGGAGTTATCAAAAGAATTGATAAAATCACTCAGATATATTTACTGCTTGGTGCCTTAGGTGGCCTAGAAGAGGCAGAGAGTCAATATAAAAGCAGAGACAGGGTAATAAGCAGCATGAACTTAAAGTGAAAGTAACAAAATATTATCATGTGCAAAGCATTGTGTAGAAATATACTCTAACAGAGTTATAGGCTCACAGACAGAATCTTATTTTTTTTCAAGTGAAGCTTAGGAAAGCATTGCATTAGTTTTCTCACATGATTTTGATGCATTAGGTAGTTCTGAAACAGTACAACTCAATTCACAACACTGTAAACACTGAGGAAAGACAATAACCATTAATGACTGGATGCCAAATCAGTTAGTTAATATTGATAATTAGAAGACTAAGCAATTAGTCAACAGTGTTAATGGGAGATTTGTTGTATTGTTTCCAGTGGAAAAAGAAACTAAAGTCAAAAGAGTCATTGCACATCAAATTCTTTATGTGCAATTCAGCTCATTCACAGAGAATATGCATGCTGTTTTTAAGGCAGCAAACAGGGCTAGCATTTGGCTCATAAGTAAAAGCAGGCCTATTGCCTGAATTTTCCCTTTCTGCTCTCTCATTCATTATTTTTTCAGCTATTTATTCGGGAGTGGGGTAGAAAGGGGCAGAAGGGATGCCACTTGTCCTCTTTCTTGTGATACGCAGAGACACACTCAACAAATGGACAGTGCTAAACCTGAAACTGAAAGCTCGTGAATGAGACTGTGAATAGAATTCATTACTAAGTGTTTATTCCTCGTGGCTAAGCACCCCTGATATTTGTGTTGATGTCGTTCTAGTGAAAAATTGCTATTTTGATTGTCTTATCTGATGACTAATCCATCACACTGAGCATGTTTTAATATGGCTAAACAAAAGCAGTATTATTTAGCCACTTAGTGGGTTTCATCAATCTGCTAAAAAAAAAAAAAAAAAGTCCACCAAGACTGCAATTTCCCCCTTAAAATCACTTTGCCCCAAGGTATGTCAAGTAGATGCTAAGCATCCTGTTGTAGTTATAAAATTATGGAGATCCCAAACATTATGTCCCATCAAAGTAATTTCCATAGGAAAAGCATGCTTTTACCATTTGTTACAGAAAATTCCCTCACACTGTATGATGTCTTATTGTCATATAGCCTGATAGACATTTTGAGGCAAAGCTTTCTTCAATTTATTCCTTTATTATAGAGC
Organism: Tinamus guttatus; assembly: GCF_000705375.1. Next base: position 178,095 of record NW_010582617.1, on the reverse strand, counting down.
CACTTATCCCAGCTACTTCCAGTGCTGCTATATTCCTTTCCTGTACCTCCTATATACCTCCTATCTCACTGTTTTTTTATGAGGGCAAAAGAAAAAAAGAAGATACGATTCTTAAAATAAGAACTATCTTCAGTTATAAAAAGTAATGACATGTCAACAGTTCTGGTGGTGTACAGAAGCTCTGTGATCTGATATGATCTGCACTTTGTGGGAAAATTACAATGGTTTTTAAAAAAGCAAAGAAATCTAAATAGAGATTAAATATTAAAAATAAAGCAAAGGAAAACAAAGGAAACTGTTAAAGGGTAGCAGTTTAAATAACATCTGGCTCCAAGCCACAGTGAGTGTGTAATTTCTGGTAAAATTCTCAACTCAGTCATGCAGAACAGCATTAAGAAAAGCAGTTGAACCAAACAACTTTTAAGGACTGTTGTTAAATAATCTCTTTATTTTTTTTTTGCCAAGGGTACATAAGAAGAGCAGTTTATTCAATTATACTTGGTGAAAAAGTAAGGAAATAAATAGAAAAAAATAAGTAACGATCTTAAAGACTTCAGAAGTGTTAGCTGTGAATTTTCACAGTTATTCTTTGGTACATTTTCTTTTCAATTTCCTTCTCAACATTTGCACTCTATCCTTGCAATGGTTGCATATGAGTACATTTCAAAGGATTTACTGAGGTTTCCACATTTAGGAAGTTCCCCAAGACTCAAGGCAGGTACTTATAGGGCATACATAAACGTACCCTGCACAGAGCAGTGCTGGTTATGGTAGACAGGCCTTTCAGGACTCAGCAAGGTTTGTACTAAGCAAAAATAAAATAGGACAACAGAAACAGAACTGGAAGAGACTTCAGGAGGTCATTAGGGAATGGTTTGCCCCAAGGAAGTAACGACTATATCTATGACATTTCTAACAGATGCTTGTCTAATCTGTTTCTCAAGACTCTTGTGAGTGAGATTTCACAACTCCTCCAGGCAGTCTATACCACTGCTTCGCTAATCTTACAATTAGAAAAGGTCTTCTGATATCTAAACTAAATCTTAACTTAACTCTAACCTACTTAATTTAAACAGCTTACTGCTTGTTCTATCCTCCAAAGATGCACTAAACAGATAGCTATTCCTTCTTTAAAAGCCTTTTATGAATTTGAAGCCTTTGTTGTATATCCCTTTTGAATCTTCTCAATTTAGTTCAATTCAAACTGTTCAATTATTTTAATATGATTTTATTTTCTAAATCTATAAATACTAGCATACATATAAAAATATATAATAGAGTTTTGTTTAAAAAGAATATGAATAATAGCACAAGTTATATCAACATCAGTAGGATTTATCACCTCCGGAAATCACACACATTTGATTTGTGTGGACCGCACAAATCAAAGAAAGTAAAGTTATGCTACTTGATTCTTTCTCCTTTTTGACATTTGTTAGTAAAAAAAGGGAAAAGAGAAAATTAAAAATTGAAATCAAGTTTTGATTTTAAAATATCACATTTAAAAATAAAAATGGTTCCATTTTCCACAAAGAAAAATGGAAATGAACTGCACAACTTTTTAACTGACACAAGCTGTGCTTTTTTGATTCTCCTTTAAACCATTCTCTGCTTATTCTAAGCTCCAAATTACTTCTCCCTGTACTTGCTTGCTCTGGAATAACTAACTCCTGCAATCAGCCCCTTTGTCTTCAACTCCTGAACTATTTTTATGTTAAAGCTGCTGCAAGATTCTGCTCATATTCTCATATCTTATCAATAGTTACTAAGTATTAGATAATTTAACATATTGGAATATAAGAAAATGGAAAGAGGGGGAAAAGGAGTTCAAAATAAATTTTTATTGGAATATATTTGCTTAGAGCAAAGGAAAAATCATCATTCTGTATCAAAAATTGGTTAATGTTGATTCTCATGATAGTTTTTACAAGAGAAGAACTTAGGCAAAGGAAAGTAATTTCTGATATGATATTGGTATGAATAAGCAGAGTTATTCAAGATAGACTATGAGGCATAGAGACTGAGTGGGGTTACAGAACAGGAGGGGAAGAAAAGTTGCAATGGTGGGTATACCAAGATTGCAAACATTTTTATGGAATCATTTTTGAAATCAGGATGACATTGTATTCTCTGCACTTTCTGAGCTCATGCAAGGAAAACAAAGTCCCTGATATAAAGATAAATTTGCTGCAGTCAACTCTTTCACCAAATCAGTAAGTTTTAAATATATTGAGTTCTTGCTTTTATTGTGAGGCTCATTTATTTAACTACTTCTTCAGTAAGTAATATATCATCATCATATAGATTTTGTGGAATAAATTTATTTGATTCTGCTTTAGGAAGAGATCAATATTGTACTGTAATAGTGTATGGATTCTCAGGAAAGCAAAAGTTAAACAAATGCTAGTCAATACAGTGAACTGTTATTACCATAGACTAAAATTTATATGCAGAGAAAATAAAACAGCATTCTGAAATGGTTGCTTCTGCTGAAAAAGATATTGTTTTCTTGACAGTATATATCATTCTCATTATGACACGATGCCAGACAGACCATCTCTATTAAGATATGAAATGCAATTGCTCTGAAACTATTTGTTGGTGAGAAAGTCTAATTTTCTAAATGTCAAGAGAAGATCCGGTGATCATGAATGAAAGAAATGAAATAAGCAAAACCTGATATTTTACAAGGAGATTAGGGGGTTTCTTTCATATGAAGTCAGACAATATTATTGAAAATTGCTAAATTTAGATAGCCTTTTAAAGTTAAAAGCTGTAAATATAAATTTATATGGTTGGTATTGCTCCATTCCTACAGAGATTCAGCCCATTCCTTCTGAATAGTATAGAGGAAGTACCTAAGTTCCTATAGTGTCTGAGTAGCATAAGAAAATACACAGGGAGGAATGTAACAGACCATTTTTCCTAAAGGAATTCAAAACTTTCAATGGCAACTATGATGCAATTGATTATTTCAGTCTAGATCCCTAAAGTCATTAAATACAGAGCTTCTCTACTGAAATGAATTTGAATTAGAACCATTAATGAGAAACTGATGACTAAATATTTTTTTTATTTAAGTAACCTGATTTCTTCAGTGTTCCAGGCAATGAATCAGAGGCTTCCTAAAGGAAGTAAAAATCCAAGTTATGACATCAAATCTTTTTTATTTGATTCAGAGCTAAAAGGAAAGTTATCTATTTTTTTTTTTTACATGGGTACAGATTTGGTCTACAGAGTTTAGGAGCAGAGGCACAATATCTGTAATATAAGTATCACTGAAAGTGAAGATGAAGAGAATAATATCATCTTTAATAATATTTTATGCTCTAAGTAATGGGTATGCAATGCTTTAATCTAATTAAACAGTACACGCAGATAAAAGATTATCTTCTGTCCTCATTGTTAATCACTATTTGTTAACTAGAGTTTTTCACTACGGTAACTGCTACGGAGAATATTTACCAACTACTGTTCTTTGTTTGTTTTAGCTGTATTGGTTAAGTGATTACTGCATATGTCCTAAGAACTGCAGTTAAATTTGAAGAGACAGAATTCCCCAATTTAAAATCTTCAAGTGAGGGGAATTTATTGCATCCTTTGCAAACAGGTTTCACTGATTGAAGTCAATTGCTATTAAAACCTTGTGCTTTATTGCTAGTGTTGCCAGCTTCAACTTCTAGCCCCCTTAATCTTGTTATCTGATTAAGATACTCCAAGGTAATAGACAACTCCGACTTTTTCCTGCATGTCCTACAGTGTCTGTTTTTCCATATGTCACACAGTAATCATGTTAAAACAATTTTTTGTCTTTTGCTCTTACTTTGATATTAAATGTAGGTTAATTTCAATAAATTATCTCTTTTGACCCATCCAAACTAACTTACCTGTCCTTGTCCTTTACAAACTCTTGTTCACGTCACTGTTAAAATCTTTTGAATGGATACATGTTTTCCAGGTGGAAATGATAACCCAAAAGACTAATCTAGAGTATCTGAGGTAATGAAATAAACTAGCAATTGATAAATGGGACAGTAAAAGCACTAAAACATTTTCTCATGATGAGTAGAAACAGATAATGTCATTTAGCTAAAGATGTCAAATCAGTCTCTACAGAAACCTCATTTGATGTCTCGGTTATCCAAACAAAAGCTACAATCTAATCAAAGAAACACAGCAAGGAAGTGCTGGACCTTTCACAACTCACTGTGAATAAAAGTGTCTTAATTTTTATTTTTCCACTTTGCTTTACATACCTAGACAATTCAGCGGTGTTTTAATGTTAAATAATATATCAGTTTGTTGTTTTTTTTCCCTCCATTTGGATAATTCCTTTGGAATTATGATCTTGTATCCTCATATAAAATGGAGTGTGGTGATATTGCTTTGTCACTTGAGGCAGTAGAATTCACTTCTCCAAAGAAAGAAATTATCATTGGTCAGGAAATATAATAAAGTAAAGGTTATTCTTTAATTCCTTAAGGCACTTGTATCTGTTACGGTCATTACATTTTAACTGAAAGATTATAGAGCTAATTAGTCAGAAGCAAAAGTGTAATCAATGCTGATTTATGAATATCTCCCATGAGTAACACTACTTGTTTGGACAGAATAAATTGTTATTTGTATCAATTAATCTCTGTGACTTCTTAGTGTTCTTTGTCATTAAAATAATAACCCTATTTCTTTACAACAGAAAATATCCAACTGCAGTTTCCTCTGAAACACACTTTTTCTTTTTTTTCATGTGCATATGTACAGATGCCTATGGCTGCTTTGGGACCATGAGACTCTGAGCTCTGGATTCTTATATAAGAAGAATTAATCCAGATCAGCTCCTGGCTCAAGATTACTTGTGATGTTATGAAAATTAATGCTAGCTAGTTGCCAGTCATTCATCTGTTCCTTTGCAGATTAGTGTGTGTGATCTCTGGCCCCAAGCAAGCTTGACAGAATTACAGGCATCACAGTCTGATAGGCTGGCATCCTGTTGTAAGTGAGATATTTCTAACCATTTTAATTGCCTTTCCCTTTTTCTTTTTCTTTTTCTTTTTCTTTTCTTTTCTTTTCTTTTCCTTTTTTTTTTTCCTGCTTTGAAACACATCATTCTTACTTCAGTATTCCATGTGCTGGTAGATCACCATTTTTATTTGGGTCATCTCTATTGATAACCTGATTTATTCTTCTATTCAGAATTTACAAGTCTTCCTTTTATACCATTTTGTAACACTATCAGAATGACCACTGATATCTAAATGACTTTGCCTGAGTTATCACTAACTAAAATGGAACTCACAGTCAGTCTGGGAATGACAGCATCAGTAAGTGGGAGTTCAGAGGACAGCTACTCAAAGCATAGAGGGGCTGTTACATGCACATGGGTTTTACAAAAGGAAACAGTCCCTGATGTCGACACATTTCACAGACAGACGGTGCTCTTGCTCAAATTTACTCAGCTATACAGTGAAAGATAAATTTATGTTTTCCTTTTCTCACTTTGCTTTCATCTAGTCACAGACAAAAATGATATTATTTCAGAAATAGTCTTCTAAGGACAAACATTTTTAAGTACTGTGATCTGTTTCTCTTGACCTCACACACAAAGTTTTCTAATCTGATATCTGGAGAAAAAAAATACCTGTCCAAAGATCTGCCATGTTATTTCTGTCAGGCTAGCTAATCCAACAATTTCCATTTTATAGATGTCATGTTTTCAGTACATAGCAGGCTGCTTTCAGAAAAATTCAGTGCTCATCATGATACTGCTGAGGAACATTTTTGAGACATTCCCCTCTTCCACTATCGATACTATTGATCAGCCACCAGTTTGACATAAAATGAGAAGTATTGGTCCTAACTATTGTGAAGCCTTTGGACTTCTGCATATTAGGATGCTGCCACTATAAATACTGATATGGCCACCTACTGCAAATGCACAATCATAACACAGCATCTAAGATCCATTTCTGTATAAACACAGGTATAGTACACCTTAGTAGATGTCTTTCATGCTTATCACTTCTTCATGTTTAGAAGCATAATGGAAATCTCTCATATCTGACACTGGTATGACAGAGAAATGTTATTTCACCTACCTGTGAATATAATACTTTGAACATACTGTCTATAAGCTCTGGGATGTTGCATGGGATACACTCTTACATTGCATTTTTGCTGCTGGTTTTATTTTCAGTTCTATTTTTGTAGCTGTTGCATGTTGCTCTGTTGCTTTATCATTACTCTTATTCTGTTTATTTTTATCCTTTGTTCTTTTATTTCTTTCAAGGATCTTTCTTCAGCATTATATGCATGGCAGTAGCTCAGGAACAGAAGCAGAAAGAGGGCATGTGTATAGATGTCTTCCTGAGGACTGTTTATTTACTTTCATATCATTCATTTTTCCATCGCCAAGAGAAGTGTATTATTTTCTTATGGAAAAGGGTCTGGAAAAGTTTCCTGAGAATACGTGTGGTTTTATTTTGGGGTTAAATGTGGATAGTCTTAATGTTCACTGCTTCACTTAGACTTCTGTTTATCTAATAGGAAAATAGGACTGAAAAAGTCCTCCTAATTCATCAAATCCAATCCCTTGCTATTGCAGGAACCATTTCATCTGATTTTGTTTATAAGCTTACAAATATATAAATGACTTTGATATATAAATACTTCTGTGACTAAAGAAATCTAATTCACTGCAACTCAGTCAGACTCATGCTCCTAAATTATAAAGGTTCTTTGAAATTCTCATTGTCAGATACACTTTCCCCTGTTTTAGAACTAGAAATGCACAATCAATCATATATTTAGCTCTGGAAACAGGCACTAATGCAGATGGGAAAAAAAGGTACATGTAGAAGTCTGGGTGAGATGGTAGAAGAAAATGTTTTCACCATGAAGTGTAGTCTAGACTATGAATAATCAAACTAGCTTTAAGTATCAATGGACAAGAAGACATAGAATGAGTGAAAAGTGGGTAAAGAAAAACAAGCATAGATTTGAAGACAAGAATGGAAATATTACAGAATTTCATAGAAGCATTATTGAAAGAAAAAAAAAGAATATAGCATAATTACTTCAGCATTAAAAACATGGGAGTTTATCTGTTGCTTTTTCTTGCTTAAATGAAAGTTATGTGAAGTTATATCACTGAAGTCATGACATACCTGAATGAGGCCTTCATGGGTCATAGTACAAAACATGGCAACATAGATGGTAAAAAAAGTGATGCAAAGCAATCAGTGTTATTCTCAGGTCTTCATAGGTTCGGTTTGATAGCTGATAGACCTAGAATTTTACATTTCATATTCCAGCTTCTTATGGAATCATGGGCCCAAATATTGGGCCTATAAACTATGTAAGCCAAATATACGGGTCTATAAAGGTTCAGAAGCGATTCTTATCACAACTGAGATGACAAGAGTTGAACTTCCTGAACTTTAGGTTTCTATCTTTTCAAGATTGGTATCAAGTTAATAATCTGACCCCACATGTGTTTTTTAAACATAAAACATTTTATGTCAATAAATAAATAAACAAACAAATAAATAAATAAAGGCATAATGGTCTCTAACCTTAATATCATTATCAAATTTTTCTTACAGAATTCTTTTTTTTTTTTTCCTGGGGAAAAGAATCTTCAAAAGCAGAAAGCAGTAAATTTTGTACATCCTATATCTTCAAGAACATTGAAGAAGCTGATTGAACATAGAGTTCCTCTCACAAGAGTAGTAGAAACAAGTGTTTTGATTTATTCAGATGACTTTCATTGCTATTCCTTCCTTGGAGACTACTTTTCCTTTTTGTTATTTGAAATACAGCGCCTATCTCCTCTTGTCTCCAAGTACAGTGGTAAACTACAGCAAATTTATTGCAAATCAAGCAGAAAAGGTCATGAGATATACCTACTAGCTCCGTTCAAAAAGAAAAAAGTCAGCAAAATTAGAAACTTCTACGACAGTAATTTGTCTTTTATTTATAGGGAATTAGGAAACACTTCTATTTCCATTTCTTCTTTTTTTAACTTCAGTTTAAAATCATATCATATGCATTTAGCCACTATAACACACTGCAAATTTTCTCTGTACATCTGTGAAAAAAAAAAAAAATTGAAGCAGCATAGTTTAGAGACACATTTTCAGCATTTTTCATGTGTGGTATTTTCACTTTTTTAAAAAATGTAATGATAGCAGTGGAACATATTTGGTCCTGGTGGCTCTGAGAAAATCAAAGTGCATTCTCTAAAAGTACTCAAATTTAAACAAGGAAGTGCAAATAAGGGGTTACAAAGGAATAATGAAAGATGATGGGAAAAACTAGATGGAAAGTAATCAATGAGGAGCAAAAGCGGTCTTCAGCATCTCCAAAATTAAAAGAGAATAGGATGTTAAAATGTACTTATTAGCAAATGCAAAGAGACAGAAATTGAATTGTATGTTTGAGGTTTTGTTTAATGATCTTCTCTCACTCATTAACTACCGCCTATTTAAAATTCTCAAAAATGAATAAAATAAAATGGATAAATCCTAGAAAAAAAAATCACATGTTGCAAAACAAGGATCATCATAAAGACTTTTTGACACTTAAATCTTTACAGACATATAGCATGAATTTTAGACCAAACTGACAGTTTATGTGTGGCAAAAAGTTGGAATTGTCAGTCAAATTGACTTTGGTTTAATATTGAATAAGACATAATATAAGACTTCTGTTTTTAAACCCGCTGAATGTGCCACAATATTTAATCTTCACGATCACAAGGCTGTGAGTGCTCACATACGCATTCTTAGTTTCTCTTATTTTCATGTAGGTAAACATGGTATAGGATACCCCATCTATCTGAGTGTAAGTTGTGTGACAAAAACATCATAAAATTTTAAAGCCATTTTGTTTTAGAAATGAACAGCTGTGAGGCAGAATGTTTCTTCTTTCTTCCACTTTTATTCCACCCAAAAACAATACAGAATAGAGAATAGCAAACTGCAGACCTGTTGGAAGATCTTATCTGTCTGTATAATTCACTCCTCTGCATGGCTCAGTGGCTGAATCAAAACTATCAAGGCCTAGATATTAAGATTTTAAAATAGTAGCTGAACTTTCCAATATATAGGTCATTTAATACATAATGTATTGAAAATATCATCTTTAATACATGAAATGTGTGAAGCACTGACTTCTATTTTTCCCCAAAACAACAGTTTTTTAACAGAGATATGATATATAAAAGCCGCTTCATGCTTTCGCACTTTAAATAATGAGATCACACAAAGGAAAAGAAGAAATCAGATGACCGATGGTATCCTGGCCTGGTTAATTGAATTATAATTTTCTCTAGATCACATTTACATCATGGTCTCTTAAATTAGCATTGTTATTGCCCTATGGCAAAGTTTAAGATAGAAGCTAGAGATTCTTCAGCCTAATGCAATCATTTCATGAAAATCCTACTGAGGGAGCATGTGCCCTATTGTAAACCCTTGGGCCTAACAGCATGCTTAGGATTCTCCTGTGCTTTTTTTTTGCTCAACCAGATATTAAAACTCTCACTTAAAATAAAAGCAAAGCTCTTTGTCGAGGAATCACACAGTTTCTTGGTTCTCAGAAGGGACTACAGATATGATATCATCTGATGGCTAACTACTGTAAATATCCATCTTGGTATAATTTAAACTGACTTGAAAAGTGATTGGTATAGAGTGCACAATCTGCTTTTGATCTTGTTCCCCTGCTCTCTCTTTTCTCCACGAAGAATGCTGGACTGAGTGGTGATAGAGGTGGCAGGAACATTATATCATGGTAGCTATACCAATATGATGCACTGTGCATATCAGCACATCCTGCACTTTCTTGTTGTCACTAATTTTAAAATAAAAACTTCAGCTTATTCTGGGCTGTCCTAGGAGACATGACAGTCTCTGTCCTGGTCAGCATTAGTCTCCTGTTAGGCCCTCATGGATGCCTGACTTACCTTGCTCCACTGCTGTTTGGGTCTTTGGCACCCAATGTGATCACAACTGAGGAAAACAGAACCTTGGAATCTCTGCTTTAGTAACATTATTTATTTTTCTTCACTTTGATATGCCTTTTGGCAGAATTCTCAGAGGAAAAGTTTATATATTCATATGTCCAGGGTGTTCTAGCCTCTGAAAAAGGCCAGTTAAGCAAAGTATTATAGCTCATATCCTGAAGACAGACCTCCTACTGCAATCACAATATACTTTAAAACATTCAGACTTAAGTGAAATAATGTAAGGAGAAAAGTGAAGGTGAACATACTTCGAAATTCTTCTGTTTCGTATTACATATTTAATAACTTACAGTTCTCTATCGGGAATGTATTTAGAACATTTCTTGATAAGAATAACAAATATAACCTTCCTTAAAATGATAAACAGGTGCTGGGTGTTTTTTGATTTGTAAAATACAGAAGAAAAGGGAAAAGGGAACAAACCCTCCTGAAGCCTGTCAGTGATAGCGTTTTGTTAGTTTGATATCTGTGTCCGAAAATCAAAGTCCCCCTGCATAAAAGTAAAAGTCACTCAACTGACAAAATTCCTGAGTGACTGAAAACTGGCATCTGTTCTTTATAGGTTCATCTTTGAGAATTCTCACTAGAAAACAGCAGTTGAAAAGATTATCTTATAGCAGTACTAAATAATGGAGTGTGCTGTGACATTCAAAGGTCTGGAGCTCCCAGTGGAACTCGTGACATTTGTACAGCAAGTTAGACTGCTTCAGCGGAGGAGGAGGATGGAAATGGGAAGCTGATAGATTTTTGACAGCATGTTAACCCCAAGTTCCCAGATTTTCTGGCAGATAACCATATAAAGCACTGTAATAATACTTCTCTAAAAGGGCCAGATTCTCAGGTGAATTTTAAACTGATACATTTCCATTGATTTTGATGGTCACAACAAATACTCTGGCCTTGACACCTTATAGCAAAGAAATAAATGGCCTGTTGTTGTTTATGGTGATGAATCAGCGGGATATTTTTTCCCAGGTGGTATTATGCAGCATTTTATTAAGGGCAGCTCCTTTTACCTGTCATCACAAGATTTGAAATAGTTTCTCTGTTTTTTTTTTTCTGGTTGACTTATCTGAAAGTTTTAAAAGTTTTTCCAGGCTTATTTAAAATAAATAGGACTAGTTCGGCTATTAAGCAGGGGTCACTGGCTCCAAATGAGATCTCTTACTTCCCTTCCTCTATTTATTTCTTACTCTAGTGGAATAGCATTAAGACAGAATTCAATTGTGGACTTGCCTCACCCTGAAAAGATTTGACCTAACATGCCCTGCCTGCCTCTTAGAGCAGACAGAAACTCATGCTGGAAAGGAAAGTGCAGAGGACTCTCCACCACTCCTGTTGAATCTGGACAAACTTATAGCCAGGAATTTAAGAGTCATAGCAAAAGAAAGCAAGCAAGCAGGCAAAGAGAACTTGGATTTCTACCGGAAGCAGGAGTCCAGTCCAGACATGGCTATTCGACATTTCTTTCAACAGCCCTCCATATACTGATATTTTCTTCACTGTTTGAAAATTCAGCTCCACTATGAGGATTATCTTATTTATGATACTCATAATCCAGACACTGAAGTCTTTCACTTGGTTAGTGGGAATCACTTCTTTTCAGACTGAGGGTCTACAAGTCAGAAGTGCTGAGGAAAACTGACACTGGGATGCCTGTTAAAGTGCTGCTATCTTCCCCTACCAACAACCTAATATGGTTAGTTGTGTATCAACACAATGACCCATATTCTTCATGGCATTTCTTCATTCTTCAGGGATTTAAGTGGAATTCAGCAGCTATCTAAAATTGTGTAGTGCGACAACTCAGCTGGAAGACAAATGGCCAGCTCTTTGGATCAGAGGTTAGAACAAATCGGATCCAAATTTGAATCCTCTGGCAACTTCCAAGTCAAGAAAGGTAGCACCTACTGAGGTAAAGGAACTAGAGAACTTGGCTGTGTTAGAAGCAGATGGTTTTGACTATGATCTTAAGTGAAACTGAAGGGCCTAAATCCCAAATGAGATGGATTTCACAGGGTTGTATTTAGCCCCATTAACACTTCCGCATTGCCTACCTATGTCCTCTGGGTCGGGCAGGGAATCATTCAGCCCATCTCAAAGCAGTTCAGACTTGCTTGTATGGAGAAGCAGAGAAACTGAGCTTCACACCAGAGAGGGATTTAGGCCTCAAACACTGATGGCACTTTGCACTAGGATTATGGAAGAGGTACAGAGAAGCCTTCTTTAATCCTTACTCTTACTAGTATCTTAATGGATATTAGTAACAATTTAGCAGGTCAGGCTTAACTCAAAACACTTTAAAAAAAATACTGTTCACTGCACAGCTAATAGAATAATGAGGCATGTATGGATAGAGGCCTGGCATCTTAGCTGCACTAGGACTTAATCCCCCCAGCTATATATTCAAATCCTTTCACAAAAGTAAGCTTTTTGTTTTCTTTTCTTTAAAAGTTCAATAAGCCTGAAACTAGAAGGAGATTTTTCTTTTAACAAGGAGATGACTGACCTTAAAAACAGGTGTTCTGTGTCATTTATAAAGATAACCAATTCTTAGAAATCATCACAGAATAAAAAGTCAGAAGGGGACAAAAAACAGCAAAAATCAATAGAACAAAACAAAATAAACAAAAAAAGCCCTGAGGTTCCTCTAAGCTTCCTAACACACTTGATAAATGCTGCATCAAAGCCTCTCCTGTGAGACATACGCTTTTCCTTCTGCTCTTGAGTGGGCTTTTTTCGTTTGTTTGTTTTTAGCAGTTTCTTAGCTGAGTCTGTCAGCAGTCACATGATCTATCCAGAAGGGAAAATGGCGTGCAATACTTGGTTCCTTCTTATCCAGCTTCCTCACCTCTGTTTTTCGGTCATAGCTGGGCTACTTCTGCTGGGCACAGATCTCAAGTTCAGGGCCTTAATCAGTTCCCAATTTCAGGTATCCTTCCTGGAAAAAGCTCTGAATTTCCATTCTCAAATAACATCTGGATAGAACAATGCAATCAATAACTTTCTGTTAGTCTTCTTGCCTTTACTCCTCAAAAATAAATCATTCACAAATACAGACTTTCCTTTCTAATGGGGTATACTGTAAATCAATTGCTTAAAAAAAGCCCACAGAATTATAAACATATTCAACATAGATTTAAAATTAGCACTCATTTGCGTTATAGCACAGTCTGATGGGTCCTACGGAGAACAAGGACTGATTGTGCTTCATGCTGTACGAACACAGATTAAGGAACAATCACACCCCTTAAAATCTAATAGCTGCAACAGGCAAAAGTTTCCTACCTAGTTTAATAGATGAGGTACCAAAGCACTGAGATTAGACAATTTGCCCAAGGAAATCCTTGGCAGAACTGAAGCCAGATCTTTTAAATCTGAGCCAGATGTCCAGTCCACAAGGCCATTTATCTTCCTTAGGTTAATTTATGCTCTGTAAAAGCCTGTCTTATCTGCTGCCTCAGTGGACAGTAGCTCAGTAGAGAAAATTTCCTATTACTGTCAATAAGTCATCTTTCAGTTCCACTCTCTGTCTCAAAATAAGCTTTCAAATTTCAGGATACTCTAAAATGTTAAGTTTTATTTTTTTAAAATGCAGGATATTCCCATTGCAGAGGCTAATATTTCATGCCTCACAGAGTAACTGGCACAAAGACGATTTATGTTCATTGCTGTAAACAAGATGTAATGGAGCAGCATAGCAGCAGCCATGACTGTCACATTATTATTGCTCTACTTGCATATAATTAATTCCTTACAAAAGACACCATTATAATAAAACAATTCAAAACAACCTCCCAGTCAGTATGTGTGCCCTGGAAACAACATATCACAGTCAGGAAAATGATCTGGACTAACAATACTCCTCTTGTTCTGTATCAGAGCCAATAGGCTCAGTATCTGTCTGCATTGCAATCAGCCTACACACAATAATGAGCTTATTGGAAGCATCTACAGTGGAAACTACACCTATAATTTAAAAGTATTTTAGTAATTAAGCAAGAAGAAAATAATGCATAATGGAATGTATAACATTTGTGACATAAAGGTACTTGTGGGGTGCTCCATATCTCTCTCTCTGCTAACAAATAGGGCAGGTTCTTATTTCCTCCTGGGGATGGCAGCAGACTGCAACTTCTGTTATGAATCACTAACTACTTCTGAAAATGAGTTTATTGCTCACAGTCAATACAGAAAATAAAGTTCCATTTTTCCAATTTCTGTCCAATTTCTTCGGTTTTTAGATTCTATGTAAGGCAGGAAAATAGGAGTGGAAATGATCAATAGCTGAAATGTTTTGGCTATCCAAATATTCAGTAGCTTTTATCTGAAGCTACACAGTGCTGTATTGAACCCTCTAGTCTCATTCTAAACGGCCCTGGAGTGTCAGAGGACTCAGAGCTATGAAATAGTTGATGAACATGTATGATCATACATTTCCTTTGCAGATCAGAAAGCAGAAAAAGTGATGCCCAAAGACCATAGGTTTTGTGAAATATTTTCTAAATTTAAGTGTGGTGATTCAGATTTGAATCCTTTCTGCCTGAAGCAATCTGAGCCCACATCATCCAGAAGGATGTTTTTCTGCAAGTCATTGTGGAATGTGGCACTCAACTGAGAAAGTCCAACTGCATAAAGTAAAATATTCCGTGGGTTAGAGAGTAAACAAGTACAAGCATGACCCCACAATATGACTGTCTTGCAAGCCAAAAGAAAGAGAAAGAGGGGGCATATTTCTGCTCCAATTAATGAAGGAGAATCGCACACAAAATGAAGGTACTTTAAAGAGAGATTTGCCTCCTCATGACGTAAACTTTCCAAAAAGTTGAGTTCAGATGCCCGACTGTCTACCACAAGGAAGTAGTGAATAGTGAATAGGGCCTTCGCTTAACATGTAATCAGAAGGCAAAGACTGCACTCTGAGCCACACTTTGAGACTGGGAAATTCAGATACTACTAAGATCAATGAGGAGTTTGCAGTAGAATTCTACTGAGCCAAGACTGAATTCCCAGAGGAAGCAAACAGACCCATAATCTGCTGTGTTTTAGAGAAACCTAAGTATGATGTATTGTATGAGAAGTGTGTGCTTGTAGGAAAAGGAAGAACATACAAAATACAGAACAGACATTTTCCTAACTTAGCAATGTAGAAAGCCTAACAATATTTAAAAACCGTAAGGTTATAAATATATAATCGCAGTATAATTAGCAACGATCCACCTCTCACTGCAGTCTGATAAAAGATTATAAGAAGTACCACACAAAAACAAGTAACTTCCACCAATATCCTTGGTTCCAATATCTTTATTCTCTGTAGTAATAACACCAGCTTTCTGATTCTTTCCCAAACAGTTACATGGGGCTTGCCTTCTACAGATCTACACAGAAACACCAGTTCATTTAGTGTCATGGGGACAACAGCTGTGATTTTTACACTTGCTTGCAACCTCATAGAGAAGAATGATTCAAGAAAAAAAAATCTTACCTTTGAAAGTATTTCACTGTCATTGTTTACACTAGCGATGTACTGAATATGAGTTCAGCTCATAGTTACAGTCCAGCAGATTTCTTTGTAGCTCGCTACATGCCTTTAGACACTCCAGTAGGAAAGCAAACATTAAATATTGAGTGCCTAAAATTTACAACTACAGTGAGTCTTTAAAATGTTACACACGCCTCACTGTAATATTAAGAGTAGTATATCGTAAATGAAAAGTGTATGTTCATGAATAAAGGGCAACATTGATTTCATTTGCTGCAAAATTCTGTGGCCATAATAAACTATATATCATGAGGAAGGTAAGTCAAGCTCCTAATTGAATGTCCAAGAGTTTCTAATCATGATTTCACAAGACTGAGGAAATGAATAGTGCCTTCAGTAAATACAAAGTTGCAAATAATTGCATGTATATAAAGTGCATGTAATTATGAAAACTACCTTACTGCAGAGTTTTTATTTATTTTACTGTTTATGTAGATTTATATAGTATTACTATGTTGTTTTCTTTGAATTAACACCACTTTGGGCAGTTAGGGGAAGCAGAGGAGAAAAGTCTGTTAACAGGAAACAGTATAGATCTATCAGCAGAATACAGAACTATATGAAAGGCCACATACTATTTTCCTTCAGCCCTTCAGCCTCTTTGCTCTCTCCACTACTCATATCCACTTTCTCTTGGAAAGCAATTTATTCTATTATTAGGCTAGTGAAAAATGGGAGGAGATAGAATATGTTTACACCTCTGCATTTACTTACTGCCTTCTCCAAATACTAAACATGATTGCAAGATCCTCTTTTCATTTTCTTTGTGGTGTACATGCACGGTGATTCATAAAATCGTTTGGATATCTTTCTTTTTTAAATGGAAACATTATTTCTTTTCTCTTTCATCTTTCCACTCTCTCTCTAGTGCCTTTTCCTTCTTTTTACATTCTTCCTTCCTCTATCCAACATCTTTCCCTTCCTGCTGCATTCCTTTTCAATTATTGTCTTATGTTAACGAGTCATATTTACTTTCTATGAATTCTTCTGTCCTTAATGACATGAGACAAAGAACGAAAAGCAAATAGAATTCTTAGTTAGGTTGCTGCTGCCTAGGGGCTCATCATTGTCCATGCTGACTCAAAGACAATGAAAAGACAAGAACAACAAAAGCAACAGTGCATTGTTTTCCAGTATCTTATTGGACTGCTGGTTTCAATAATAAAGCAAAGAAATACCACTTACCATTCTTTTTCAGACTTTGAATGCATTAGTTAACTGGTACCAATCATAGAAAGATTGAGGAATGACCTCTGGAAATGATCTAGTTCAACCTCCCGATCAAGCAGGGTCACCTACAACACGTGCCCTGATTAGACGACTTTGGAGTACTTCCAAGGATGGAGAGCCTACAAGCTCTTTGAGCAACCCATTCCAGTGCTCAGTCACCTGCACAGTAAAGCTTTTCCTCGCGTTCAGATAGAACTTCCTGTGTTTCGGTGTGTACCAATGCCTCTTGTCCTGGCTGGGCACCACTGAAAACAGTCTATCCCCATCCTCTCTATACCCTGCCCTCAGATATGTATATACATTGATAAGATCCCCCATCAGTCTTCTATTCTCCAGGCTGAACAAGCACAGTTCTTGCAGCCCTTCCTCATAGAAGACATGCTCCTGTCCCTCCATCCTAGTAACCCTATGCTGGACTCACTCCAGAACCTCCATGTCTCTTGTGCTGGGAAGCCCAGAACCGGACAATATATTCCAGGTGTGGCCTCACTAGGGTTGAGCAGAGGTGGAGGATCTACTCCCTCAACCTACTGGCAACACAATTCCTAATGCAGCACAGCATGCCATTTGTCTTGGCCACAAAGGCACGTTGCTGACTTATGGTTAATTTGTTGACAATGAGGGCTCTCAAGTACTTCTCTGCAGAGCTACTTTCCACCAGGTCAGTCCCCAACTCCCAGCCCCTGCACTTGCCCTGTGGAACTTCATGGGACTCCTCTCAACTTTCTAGCCTGTTCAGGTCCCTCTGAATGGCAGCCCAGTCCGCCAATCTGTTGGCCGCTCCTCCCAAATCTGTATCATCAAGAAACTTGGTGAGGGTGCACTCTGTTCCTTTATCCAAGTCATTGATGAATAATTTAAATATCACAGGACCAAGTACTGGGTGACACTGCTAGCTACAGACATCCAACTACTCCTTGTGCCACAGATCACAGCCTCTGAGCTCTGCCACTCAATCAGTTCTCAGTTCATCTCTCTGTCTGTTCATCTAATCCACATTTCCTGAGTTTGTCTATGAGGAAGTTATAATGGGGACAACATCCACAGCTCTGTCTTCATCTACTGAGCCAGTCATTCCAGCACAGAAGTTTATCAGTTTAGTTAAGCTCTCTTTCCTCTTTGTGAATCCATACTGATTACTGCTGATCACTTTCTTGCCCTTCATGTGTTTGTAAATGGCGTTCTGCATGAGCTGCTGTATCACCTTTCTAGGGATCAATGTGAGTCTGATTGATTTGCCTCATTGTAGTTCCCCATGTTCTTCTTCTTGCCATTTTTGAGATCTGGAGAGACATTTACTTTATGCCAGGCACTTCTCTTGATCACCATAACCTTTCAAAAAGTAAAACTAGCCTTACAGGTTAATTAGTGTTTTGTTTTGTTTGTTTTATTTGCAATCTCTGTATTATGAAGACCAATACAACACATTTCTGGGAGCTATCAGGCTCTCTGTATGAAATCCACTAAAGAGAGGAAGCTGAAAATCTCCGAGTTCAAAGAGAGTTTAGCATACTTCCAATTCACTGAATCCTCTGCTATGCAGTTTCTTGAATTATGCATGCTTACCTTTCACTATTTTACTTTTATTTTTTGAATGTGTGCCTACATAATTACTATCTTGCAAGTACAGTCATACTGCAGATGATCAGTTATATCTACATAAATAAATTACATAGGACTATCAAAGCAGTTATGTAGAGCAAAACGGTTAATTGCAAGGACCCAAGGTCCACACAATCTTAATTTCTGACATTTTACTATAGGATTTAGGCTGTCTGTAACTGGTCCAATGACCTGAAAGCTCACTAGCATAATGTGAATCTTGGAGTACCTTCTCTAATTCAGTTTCCTATAACAGCAATCCATTCTGCACACTTTAAGATTGTGCCATGATTGAATCGAGCTCAGTCAGCAGGGAGAAGTGGGAGATTTGTTTCAAAAGCACAATTCTAATCTAAACTAAAATCCTAATGTGTTTCCATGGACTTAGGGACCCAATTTCACCCTTTTTTCATGCATGATGTGACTTCCTATAGAAAGGTTTATAGAAAGATTAATGTTGCACTGCTAGCATTACGTTATTAAAAAATGAATACACTGAAATCTTTTTCCTAGAGCAAAGAAAATCAATATAAACATAATTATCAAGGAAAATTAATAAATCTCAAAATCTGAGTAATGTTTTCCTTTCTCTGTAAATTAATGTTTCCAATGCTATTTTATTTCTCCTGTCAGATGTTTATCACACATTCCTGAAATCTTAAAAAATAGTTCTCTAAAAAGTATATCTGCCTAACAGTATGAATTTCTAATGGGCTTGTTCTGAAAATAGTCAACATGACCTAAAATCTATCCTTAGTTTCTTCTAAACTTCTAAGATATTCAGTAAACATTTTTTGGGCAAATTTTATCTAACGGGAAGGTTAAGCTCAGAATCTGTTCAAACAAAGACGAATAGTTTAGGAAATCAGAACTCACATAAAATTGATTGAGTCAATATTGTATCTTTAAGATTAAAAAATTAAAAAGGTTAAATAAAGATAAAAAAAATTCTTTAAGATTAAATTCTGATTTTTTTCAGGTTTTACCTTAATTTTCCCATTTCTATAATGTTCTTTTTTATTATTATTTCTGGGTTTTTTTTCTTCCTTTTTTTTTTCCTAAAGCAGAGACAAATAAATTTCGATTAACATTGTCTAAGTTTGTGGAGTCCACATGTTCTGGCATAAGCATCAAAAGACTTTATTCTAAATGTAATTTCAAAACTTGTTTTATATTCTCTAAGTCTCTGAGTAACCAAGGACTTTGAATTGGGAATAATATGTTTTTAACAGAACAGGGAATCTATTACAGATGGAGGAAAGTTCTGCATCTTCTGAGTTTCTAGGTCTCAAACAAAAGCTGGTCTGAACCAGAATCTTACAATTATATGGCATTACAGCTTGTTTTCTTTACAATCAGTGTTTGATATAACCATCTGACAAATAGGATGTCTTAGAGCTGTCTCTTCGTCTTCCACTGATTTCTTATGTTGTCCAAGTCGTTTCCATTCATGTGCCTGATAATCTACATGTAGGATTATTCCAAGAGGATAAAATCCCTTACATTAATATCAAAGTCAAATGACTTTGAACTTCAAAATGTATTTAAGAGTCTAAAAGAAGTAAATGAAGTACAAAAGGAATATGCATATGAAATCAGAAGATGTGACTAATCTTCTAAAATTTCTCATTTTCTCAGAGTATTCATGGTTATGGTAAGGGTCAATCTTTTACATATAAACACTAAAAATGTAATCTAAATGAAACTGAATGAAATCTTATATTTTTACTTATATTAGACTTATCAGCAATCACACAAGCAATCATTGTCACAAACAGTCCACCTCATATCTGGGAGGAAATTTTCTTCAGAAAGATTACACAGCAAGAAGCACAAAAACATACATTATTATGGACAACTAGCTGACTGTAGATCACTCATAACTGTCATGTCACAGAGACTTTTTATAATAAGAAATTCTGCTTTCATTTTATAATTTTTAATACAGTTGTGGGTGGTTACGTGCATTCCAGAAAGATTTTGTATGTCACTCTCAGCAACTTTGACTAATATGTCTAATTTACGCTTAATAGAAGCTGATCCATCTTTTAAAAAAGTTCTCTACAGTTTCAATTAAACTTTGTTAGAGATGGGTTTTTAAAGAACCAGGCCTAGAGTAGAATGTATTTTTAGGTTTGTTGTACATTAGTTATTATTTAATACTTTATCTATTTAGGCTTTGGAATATATTACCTATGGAACTGTTATTCTCTCTGCATCACTAAACTGAGAATAGTAATTCCCAATTTGGCATTTTACCAAGTTCATTATTTAATTTTTGAATATTTTGCCTTTTTTTAGTGATGGATGTATGTTTAGGACTATTGTGAAAAAGACAAAAGAATAGCACCAAGAGTACCACCTTCCTGGATGTCTCCTAAGCCTTTTAAGGTTATAAATAAAATAAAGCTGTTTCTTTATCACCATCACACATTTTGATGAGAACTGGTCATTTCAGGAGACTAAACTAACTGTATGCACATTCATAATTCTAAATTCTAAATTAAAAGGCATTTTACACCCATAGCCCTATTTCAGTTTGACACATCCGCTCAAGTTGCTTTATGCAGTGATTAAGGAGAAACATAGCACAAGTAACTAGTTTTTAACAGTAGGCAGTGGCAAACATCTTACCAATTATTTACTAGAGTAGCTGAGAGAGGTTGAGGAGGGGGACAGAGAAAGGTAGAAGACAGATCCAGTATTTAAAGTGTAGCGGTCTTGCCCTATTCAGATTTCTATGCGGTTAGAAGTAAGTGAACATAGATCTGGTTTGAAAGAGGGCCTGTATAGTAACACCACAAAACACACTGAGCATATGAACTATTTATGTGCCCCTATGTACAACAGAGAAGGTAAGGGCAAGTTCCTTAAATACCCTGCAGATCATAGAATCATAGAATCATAGAATGCTCAAGGTTGGAAGGGACCTCTAGAGATCATCTAATCCAACCCCCCTACACACGCAGGGTCACCTAGAGCACGTGGCACAGGACTGCATCCAAGCGGGTTTTGAAGATCTCCAGAGAAGGAGACTCCACAACCTCTCTGGGCAGCCTGTTCCAGTGCTCTGTCACCCTCACTGTTAAGAAATTTTTCCTTAAGTTCCTATGGAATTTTGGATGTTTCAGTTTCCGGCCATTTCCTCTAGTCCGATCAGTGGCCACCACTGAAAAGAGACCAGCACCGTCCTCTGCACTCCCTCCCTTGAGGTACTTATAGACACTGATTAGATCCCCTCTCAGCCTTCTCTTCTCCAGGCGCGCTCTTCTTAATGCACCCCAGGATCCCATTGGCCTTCTTGTCCACAAGAGCACACTGCTGCCTCATGGTCAACTTATCATCCACCATGACACCCAGGTCCCTCTCTGCAGATCTCCTCCTTTGTACTGTTTTTCACTACAGGATTTAAAATATGACTTCATCACTAGGAGACCAGGCTGCTTTAATATTGCTTTACTCACAGCTGGAGGGTTTCCATAACCACTGTTCTTAAGAATATGTGGAAATCTCTACATGTTGCAAATCCTCCGGTATACATTCAGCTAATGGAAAACTCTTGTGGACGTCTATGAAGTGAGAAACAAAAGTCAGGAAATGTGTATGATTTTACCTATATTCAATAGTCCACACCTGGTCACTCTGAAAAAGAAAACAGTGGATTTAAGACCACAAAAAAAAGGCCATAAAATGTATATGAAGATAGATTGTATAGCAAGGCATAAAAACAGCTAGAAAGTAAAGAGCCAACACGAAGCATATTCTCTTTGCTAAATCACTAATCAAACCTTTGGCCATGATTTAAAATTCCTAAAATGCACTGTAGAAAACACAGCTGCTAATGTTTAATTAAAATATTTCTTCTGCTTTAGTGAAGCTTCATTCTCTATTGAATCATACTGATAAATCTCTCCTTTGCTGAGAAACAATCAGCAAAGGCTGAATTCCCAAATGTACTTTCTTTTCCCCTTACCTAAGGAAACATCAGAGACTCTCTCAGCTTAATTTTCAGCAAATACCACCATAGAAACTCAAGACTTCAAAGCAGAACAATCAGGGAAGATATTTCTTTCTCCCAAGCCTCCTTCACAAGGGTGTGCTCTAGAATCTTCAATAAGCTCCCCAAAATACCACTGGGATGTAATTGGAAGAATAATCAGTCACTACATATTTAAAGGAACCATAAAACATTAGTAATTTCATTTGAGTAGCTAAGTAACATAACGACATAACCAGAATTTATGAGCATTCACTCAGACTACCAAAAGTTACCCAGGCTTCCTGTTTACTAATTGTTCACACACAAAGAGACGATTTGTTGC
The DNA here is from genome assembly GCF_000705375.1 of Tinamus guttatus. Next base: position 155,375 of record NW_010582617.1, on the reverse strand, counting down.
ACTACTGGTTGAAGAGGACCTGCTGAGAGCAGGGAATACCACATATAAAAATAGCTGTTCTTTGGGTATTAGAGAACAAACAAAAAAATTCCCTGTGGCTCCCGAAAGAGCTACAGGACAGACTTTGGTCATCCAAAAATATCCACATAGAACTAACGACTAACATAATCAGAATTCAGCCTCTTCCTGCAAAGAAATGATGTGATTTTTGGAAATTGTTTTTTTTTTTTTTCAATGAAAAATTTACTTATGTCCTATGCCCTTAATAGCAAGAAAAGCAGCTCTGATTTTGCCCCATGCCTACAAGATTTTAGACATATTGCCCTTCATTACTAAAAGCAGTACAGACACCAGCCCCTCTCTAAGTTTTGGCTACTTAATATTACAACATATTCCAGTGCAAATCAGCTTTGCTCTTCAACCACCCTAGTACATTTAGCAGCAATGTTCTTCAAAGTACCACAGAAGTTGATCACATAGGCTCTCCTGGATAGGGAAAAAGAAAGTGATACAATATAAGCCCAGAAATGGGGGCGGGGGGAGGGGAAATCCCACAGATTTGGGGACTACGTAAGATCAAACTCAGAGTTACATAGCCTCAAAATATTTTTAATGTGGTAGGCTTTCCAAAAATCTAATTAAAAAAAATGAGTTGCAAGTTCCATTTTTTTTGCTCTCGTCCATCTTTTTTATTTAATTCTAGATTCTGATTGCAATGTATAACAAGCTAAAACTGATCTTTGGAAAGAAAAAAAAAACTCAAAAAATACCCTTAAAATAGCCTAAAAAGTAATGTTTTTACTAACGTTTTTAAGTCTGTAAACAGAAAACAGTCTACAACCCATAATCTGGTTTATGCTAGTGAGAGCATGCAGTGGTGTAAAATAAAGCAATACTGAATTGTGAAAAAGGAAATTAAATAAAAATCCCTTTGAAATGATTGGGTGTTTGAAAGCCTAGACGTGAAGAACAATGAACAGATGATATGGAGAGGAGAACATAGATATGAGGAAAGGCAGACCTAGAGAAAAATACAAGTGAATGAAAGTATGGTCCCAGCAGAAGTCTTTTAACAGTCAGAGAGACATATGTGTAGACCCACAAATTCTTAATCATGCCAAGCTAAGGAAAAATCTAAATTAGATAGCCTCAACAACTATATGAAATGTGAAAACAGTCTTACTGACAAGTATAGTCTGAACAATGTATTTTTGATGTTTTATTCTTAATATAGCACAATTTAAGTTATTCAATATTGCCCTTATATTGAAATAAAGATACACTTTGTCTAGTGAGAAAATGATAGCAAAAAATCACATATATACAAGTAAAATCTGTCTCCACAGAGGAGTCTTTCTTAAAATGGGAATATCAGAAAGTGCTCCAGCATCCAAATACATAGTTTCTGTATGTAATAGGGTTAATTTCTCTGAGCAACAGAGTTTACGGCTCTGAAACTTAGGTGCTGGTTAAGCAGCCATCAGATAGTGACTTGAATGAGCTAATATGGCTTCTTATCATGGGAGAGAAAGTAATGGGTAAAGCACTTGGATCTATATGGCCAGAGAATGTCACAGGACATAAAGGGACACAAAATTATTTTCTAAACCGAGGAAAAGAGGTGAGAAGTAAAGGGGTATTAATGGATTTTTTTCTGTTTTCTGTGAGCTAGCTGCACCTTGGAAGTAAAACATGAGCAAAAAACAACTTGGTCAGCGAAATGACTTTCTGTCTGTCTTCAAATATCACAAGCATCTCTCTACAGCTGCATTGACCCCTCTACATTATATAAAGATTCTCTTTACTTTCTTTAATCCTCTCTGTAGCTAAAATAAAAATTAGAGTATTTAAAAAAGATATGCGTGGACCTTTTTTTGAAGAACAATTTCTTCCTGTTTTAAAATACATAATGATTTAGAAACTATATAAGAAGCTACAGAAAATAATCAGAGAAACAGCTGATTAGGTGGCCGACAATCATCTACCTTATATAATTAAAATCTTCAGCAAGTAGTGATTTTGTTATTTAAGATATATGCAGATTTATTTCAAGTAATGAAACAAATCATTGGTAAATATTTTATTTTCATATCAAATTTCTTTGGATCAATGTTCTATACAAAATAAAAATTCCTATCTCTTCCTCCAACACATTCATGTTGCTGACTGAAATTCCCCAACAGGAAAATTTGCAGGTGAATCCCTGTCAGACACAAGATGGATATGTTTAAACTGTGATCAGCATAATCAAAAATCATTATCATACATAGAATTGTTTTAACAAAAGTACAGTTCAGAGGTTATATATCCTGACATATAATAGGCTAAAAAATATATATTATACACTATGTTTGCTCTACAGTGCTCTACCATCCCAACACATGACTGCAGTGATCAAAAAACATTAATTCTGTGATATAACAGTGAGCTTGAAACAGTATTCAGTTCACAATTTCTGTACAATCAAGGGATAAAGGGAACAGTTCTTGCTTTCTCACAGCACAATATGCAAGAGCATGCAGCAACTAGAATACAGATTCTCTGATCGTCATCAAAAAATTAACTGACATTAGAACAGGAGACTAACCACAGAACTAGTTCTTGAAGGCAAAGATAAGTCAGGTATTGGAGAGGAGAAGGAGAGATGGAGATCTTTGAATATGAAACTGGATTTCAGATTGATGGATAAGGGGGGAAGTTGCAGATGCAATCTTGGAAGAAATGAGTTTTGGAATGAAGTAAGAGAAAGCAGAATGGCAAAGAGACTGATGTGGTCAAGCATAAAGATGAATTGCTTTAGGTTAGGCTAAAGAGATGAGAGGCAGATTTGACTACAATGGGTATAAAAGGGGAACTCAAACAAATTGAGCACCATACCAGTCTTGCAAACTGTAGATTAAAAGAGATTAAAAAAAAAGTCTTAAAATGTCTTGAGGATGATTCTATACAAAACCAGACTGTGGTTCTTAGAATCTTAGTTCTCTTGTATTTTCTTATATACATCTATACTGTCTGTATATTGGAAATATTGGCATTAAATCTAGTCTTTGGTCAAACAAGGAATTCAGCTGCTGTGGTCATTATTTATTCTTCAATTTAGAATATTAACTCTACATATGAGTTTTCTGCTAATCATTTACATTTCCTTTAGAAAAGATCTTATTTCCCTGAAACACTTTAAAACCCTTGCTGCAAATTATGAAGATTATAACAAATGCATTTTTTCAGTGCTCATTAAAATGTACTTCATTTGTTCTTAGGTTACTATAGTTACCACCACTACCTGCATTTTATTCATTACTTTAAAATTCAATTAAGTTTGAAGCTGCTCATTTTAAATCTTTAGAGTGTGCTGGAGTACACTAATCTATCTTAGCAAAACCTAAGGATACTTACAAATTCCTCTGTTATTAATAGCACAGCTTTTCAGACAAGTGTTTCTTTTCCCTGTAGCCAAAATGTAGGCTGCAGAAATTTCTCTGCAACTGGGGTACATCTCTTTCCGATAACTAATCTTAGGTATCTCTGTACACTAGTGAGTGGAAAGAGAGGAAATTTGTTACCTTGGAGACACAAGGCAGTAACAAAAAGTAAATGGAAAGTGAAGTCTAAGGTTATTGCTTAGAAGGAATACCTCAACACAGGCACTAATCAGCTAGTATTTGTTAAGTTAAACATTGTCTTTGATAGTTCTATCAGAGGAATGCAAATTGTTTCAGTTGCTGTGTTTTAGATACTTTAGATAGTTGCTGAGTTATAGGTCCAATCTTATGTAACTGTATCATAGAAAAAGCCTACAAATTCTATCCTGGCTTCTTCATTACTTAGCTGTTCTGATAGAAGAGTAACACTAAGCAAAGCTAATAGCAGAGCTTTTTTCCCCAGTTAGGGAACATGACAACTGAAAAAGATTTGAAGACGAAAGTCATTTGCCTAGTGTCTGATAAATTGTTAACAGACCTTCCAGGGAAGGAAGTTAGTTCATCCAGGAGTTCTCTCCATAAATCCCATACTTTGCATTACGAACTGCAGAATACAGCCAGGCTCTTGCAGTTTAACAGAGTAATATTAAAAAAAAAAAAAAAAAAAAAAAAAAAAGATATGAGCAAATAACTCATAAAATGTTTCAATTAATTAAGAAAGGCTGAAAAAAGGCTGAAAAATGTGACAGTGACATGAGACAAGAAAACATGGTTTCAGTTTGTATTATCAAATGAGATTTTTCTATTTTGAGTTCTACACCTTAGTGATTAGGAGTCTCATTTGGTTTTCCCAGCTTTCCTACCTTCAGCCAAGACTGCTTCAGAGAATTCTGAAAAGTATTTTTCACATATTATTAAAAGATAGGTGTATCTTCTGGAGCAGAAGGCAAGAGTAGAAGAACATTATCCTTGCACAAGATATCCCGCTTTTTCTTTTCCCATTCCTTGTTTATCAACATCTGTTCACAGTGGCAGGAGTGTTTCACATCAGAGCATTAGGATTTTAAGTAATATACTTTCCTTACCTGAGCCTTTGTGATAATAGGTGGACAATAGCTCAGGACAAACCTGAGCTTTCTTTTTCTTGAAGGCACAACAATAATGAAACTTTATGCCATGTTCCTTGAAATGCTTATAGTTGTATAATCACCTGTCAGATTCATTGCATTCATGCATGTTGCTATTATGTTGTGCAAATATGAAACAATTAGAAATTGAAGTCCTCTGAAAGATTAATCTTCGTTCTCTGCATCTTTTTTTTTTTTTTTCTCGCATTTTTTTTTCAGGCAGCCATTCCATTATTCGTATTTGACAGGACTGTTTTTTCCTGAAATCCTTAACTGACAATAAATGAGCATCATATCAAGAAAACAAAACTTGTTTCTGAGATGAGATAAAACTGTTCTGGTATTGCAACAGAGATGAGTAAATTTACCTAGTGGAATTTTTTTAGAAACGAAGTTTTTGGAAATGTTATTTTTGACTGAAATATACATTTGCTTACATTTGCTTATTAATAGTTTTATTTTAGATATACCAGATAGTTTTAGATATTTTAGATATACCAGATAGTTTTAATTAACAAAATAATCTGATACATTTTAAAATGAGAGTTTATTTAAATAATTAATCAAAAATCATTCAATCTCTTGGCTTTAAGATAAATTTTATGCACGGTTAATATTAAGCAAGCATTTAGAAGTTGCTGTTTTCTTATAATTTCACAGACATAGGAACAGAAAGGATACCAGACCTTAGTTTCAAATTCAGGTGGAACAGGAAAAGAAGATAAACTCATAAAACTATGATTTTCCTACCCAGCAGAAAGTGTAGCATCTTCCCTTTCAGCTGTTCCTTTAATGAACGGCTAAAAGGAAATGAGAGCATCAGTGAATGTTAGCTCCCTAAAGCTAGGATTCAGAACAGCAACTGTAAACAGTTATGAAGAATTTGCTGAGTTTTGTTAATACCCTGCTTGCTTTCCTGGTATATGTGTTATTTTTTCATCCATCCCATCTCTGTACTTCAGATCACAAAATTCTTTATGGAAGAGACTAGCTTCTATCAGGTTAAAGCTCAGAACACTGTGATATCTGAATCACGCCTTGTTTTATCTGAATTAAAACAACTGATACAGCTGAAAAGTTCATTTGTTCACGAGATTTCTCACCACCTCACTGAACAAAAGGATTCTAGTAAGATGAACAATATGAGGTTTATGGACAGAAAAGCTGCAGTATTATAGAAAGGAATAGAATTCAGGAATAGAAAATGGTCTTAATGTAAATTCACTTTCAGCTATCCAGTCTCCAGAGAAGCTCTGAGGTTTTTCTCATTCTTGATGCTGCTGCTTCTGTAGAATATCAAAAAGAAATGTTCTTAGTTTTCCCACTACAAAACTATAAAGCCAAGAATAATGTGTGCCTCCTTCATTACCGTCAAAAACCTAAAACAGCAAAACCAATACTAGCACTGGACCAGTATATGTATATACTTCTGTGTAAACATATGTGCATATACATATACACACACATATATATATATCTATACTTGTATGTATATACTGCCCTTCTCGGATACAGCAGAGAAATGAACGCCTGAGAACTACGAGGAGGTATATAGGGAATAACAAGGAAGCAAAGTAGACATTTTAAAGAAGAGTAATTAGAGGAAGACAAAAATGGCAGTAAGAATTAAAACAAGAAAACGTGTCATGTCAGCATTTAAGGTGTCTTTTAGCAATAGAACCATGCTGAGAAATTCTCAAGTTGTATATCCTAGGTGAGGGGATGCAGCAAAGCACTGATTCATCATGAATCTCATAAAATAACCTGCTTTCAACTGTGTGTCACTGGCAATATATAGTGTGCAATAGGTGTGCATATGTCAGTGGTGTCAAAAAGAAAGCTCATAAAATATCAATTTTCCTTCTTTAAGCAAACCTATGGAGAAAAACACTTTCAGCGATGGACAGATTAAAGATTTACTCTAATGGACATTTTTTTCTCATTATCAAAGTGGGAGGATAATTTTATTCTATGTTACCTACCTTCCAGAAATCTAGGCTCAGAAATTGATTTACTGATTTTGAACAAATGACTGCAGCAGTGTTATTTGGGTCTTTGCAAAATTGTCCTGGCAGCATACCAAAGTATTGTCTTCTGTCGAAGGGAAAATAATACTTTTTATTGTATTCAGTCTTAAGTTTGCTTAGAAAAGCAAACTTAGAAAAACTATCAGGACAATTTTGCAAATTCTGCAAAATTCTGAGGACTGTGCTGCCATTCAGAGGACCTGGACAGATTGGAGAGTTAGGCAGAAAGGAACCTCATAAGGTTCAACAAGGACAAGTGCAGGGTCCTGCACCTGGGGAGGAATAACCCCAGGCACTAGTACAGATTAGGGGTTGACCTGCTGGAAGCCAGCTCCCTGGAGAGGGGTTTGAGAGTCCTGGTTGACAACAAGTTAACCATGAGTGAACAGTGTCCCTTCATGGCCAAGAAGGCCAATGGGATCCTGGCCTGCATCAGGAGGATTGCGGCCAGCAGGTCGAGAGAGGGGATCCTGCCCGTCTGCTCAGCTCTGGTGGGACCGCACCTGGAGTATTGTGTGCAGTTGTGGGCTCCCCAGTACAAGAGGGATGTGGAACTTCTGGAGAGGGTCCAGCGTAGAGCAACAAAGATGATAAGGGACTGGAGCATCCATCATGTGAGGAAAGACTAAGTGAGCTGGGCCTGTTTAGCCTAGAGAAGACTGAGAGGAGACCTGATCAATATGTATAAATACCTGAGGGGAGAATGTATGCAGGATTGGGCCAAACTTTTCCTGGTGGTGGCCAGTGACAGGACAAGGGGCAATGGATGAAAGCTGAAACACAGGAAACTCCATCTCCATGTGAGGAAGAACAACTTTACTAAGAGGGTGACAGAGCCCTGGAAGAGGCTGCCCAGAGAGGTTGTGTAGTCTCCTTCTCTGGAGATCTTCCAAACCTGCCTGGATGCCACCCTGTGCCACGTGTTCTAGGTGTCCCTGCTGGAGCAGGCGGTTGGAATAGATGATCTCTAGAGGTCCCTTCCAACCTGAACCATTTTGTGATTCTGTGATCACCTCCTGATTTAGGTAAGAGACTATCTACCCCAAGCAGTAGAGTTCAACTAGATAGGAAGGTTGGTGCTCACTTGCAGTCATATATGAGGATTAAAGGAAAAAAAAAAAAAAGAACACAAGCAAAATACAAAAGCAAAAAGAAAGGAAAAAGGAAAAATAACAAATTAACAAATATCATAAGTACAAACCAGTAGACATAGATTTATTTTTACAGTACTATTTTCATTCCACGTTTAAACTATGTGTGCATTCAAAACACAAATAAATAAATAAAATCAAACATACTGTAATTCAGGCTTAAACAATGACTTATTCATTCCAATCTTATGTGATGGCAAACAGTGATGCCTAGCTGCCATTAATCAAAGCATGACTTCACTTCTGATACATGTATTGTGAAGTTTTAGTTCTCTCACTTTGGTTTGTTCATCATGTAGAGAAATTTCGAAGATACCATATTATTCTTACCTTTGCATAGCGGTTTCTTTAGTAAGTATTTGTAACTTTTCATAATCAATATTTTGGAGATGGTATCCTATTTAAATAGATGTGGCCATTTTTCTTTCTTGAAGCTTTTTATTGCTCATTATCTGCAGGCTCATACATTGTGGCATTCTCTGACTTACTTATACAAAATTCATGCTCCTGTATTTGTTTGAAGAAAAGGTCACCAGCATCTTTATTTTGGATTTGAAGTTTAACTTACATTCACTATGCATGGATATGGTAAGATAAATTGGCTTTGTGAGTGAAACCAGCTTCCCAGTACTTGCAGCAGAGCAGCTGAATGTGCAAGGAACAATTTAGAAAGCAAGTTGCTTCATGATCCTGAGGCAAAAGACACTTTTGAAATCTTCAAATTCTACTACAAATGGCCTTACTGTAAAGTTAGAACAGAGACAACTTTCAAATACTTCTTTTCACATGAAAAATAAAGCTGCTTCATTTTATTCTTCCCAAAAGACAAAGAAAATATATTTGTTTTTCTTCTTTGCTTAGAAATGCCGGTACTATCTGGACAGATACTAGTGTCAAAAGAAACAACAGAAGAAAATAGAAGAAGAAAAAGTAAGAGCTCAGGAAAAAAGTAATCTACTTGTTCAAAATTCTTCTCATGTATTTGTTTTTGTTGCTGACTGTTTAATGTTAGTCGGTATCACACTGTTCTCACAATGAAGTGCTCCAGAGTGTCAAGTAAATATTGTAGCAGGGTTTGAGAAAGCAGAATTCCTCATCATTCTGAAAGTTAAACATATACCGCAAGTGGAAGGGGGAAAAAGAAACAAAACAAAACACAGATTTAAAAATATTTTCACTGTCAATTGAAAGAGAAAACTTTAGATGAAATAAAAGCAGCTTCTAGAAATTTCCTTTGAAAAAAAGGATGGAAGCAAGGAAGCAAGGAAGGAAGGAAGGAAGGAAGGAAGGAAGGAAGAGTTCTAGAGAACATTGCGTATTTACAGTTATTAGTCCCATACAATATCAAAACTTCATGACAGCTTCTTTTTTTACAATCCTACACACCAGCAGTATAGGCAGTATAGTTATTGGGACTACATGTGTATGTTGCCCTGCATTGCACTGCAGTAAAGACTGAAAAGTCTCACAAAGTTATACATAAGTGTACTAGCACTGCCAGTCCAGGAGAGCAAAACTGGTCGCTACAGCAAGTCACCTCCATTGTTAAAAAGGAAGGAAGGAAGGAAGGAAGGAAGGAAGGAAGGAAGGAAGGAAGGAAGGAAGGAAGGAAGGAAGGAAGGAAGGAAGGAAGGAAGGAAGGAAGGAAGGAAGAGTTCTAGAGAACATTGCGTATTTACAGTTATTAGTCCCATACAATATCAAAACTTCATGACAGCTTCTTTTTTTACAATCCTACACACCAGCAGTATAGGCAGTATAGTTATTGGGACTACATGTGTATGTTGCCCTGCATTGCACTGCAGTAAAGACTGAAAAGTCTCACAAAGTTATACATAAGTGTACTAGCACTGCCAGTCCAGGAGAGCAAAACTGGTCGCTACAGCAAGTCACCTCCATTGTTAAAAACTGCTTGTAAAAAAATGAAAAATATCTGTTAAGATATATTGCAAACACCTATTCAGTTGTTAGACAGAAAATAAATTCAACACTAAATCTCAGGTAACCCCTGGAATATATCCAGAGCAAATATCATGGAATGAGGGACTCAACAGGTGGCAAAAAAGCCATTCTAGGAAACTGGAGTTTGTTTCCTGAATGCCAGCACTGTCCTCTTGCTTATGGATTTTCTGTGAACAGAGTGAAATTATATCACCTAGGTAAATGTCAGAGGCTAACCTTCAATTAAAGACAGAGCTATAAATCATGACCCTACACAAGGCAAAGAACAAACATAACACTTTTTTCTTTAAGTCTCTTGTGTTTGAATGAGTTATATAACAAGATTCCTCAGCACTTTTTATTTCTTTATGTTGTCAATATTGTATCACAGATCATCAAATGGTAAAAAAAAAAAAAAAACGATTTTTACATTTAGGGGAAAGTATTTTAAAAAAATCATGAAGACAGTTGTAAGTATAACATTCAAAATTTGGAAAAACATTAAAATTCATTTTGTTTATAGTTTATCTCCCTTGTAAATATCCTTTTAGTTACAACATCACACACTTTTTCACTGCAGATTTTGTTGTATCATTCATTATCCTCACTAAGTAATGTTTCTGTGCTGAGTTACTCAGCATTTATTTTTTGATGCATAGACAGTGTTTGACTCTAAGACATTTCACACAGTTCACATCCATCTTTGCAGGGAGAGCTATTAGTTTCCTCTCAAGTTTTTCAATAGCACTCCCTACTCCAACACCAGAAGGTTTCTGAGAGATTAATTAACACTCCAGCATGAGAAATAAGGCTATTTCCTTCAATGGCAGGAGGAAAAAATAACATATGTAAAGTCACATCAAAAGTATTAGCTTATTTGTTTACCTAAAATAAAATACTTAAGCTCTCTATAGCATTTTATTTAGCATTTTATACAGTCAAAGCTCAACTGCCACTGACCTCAGAAGTAACTGAAGGAGAGTTAGCATTTCAGCACCACATGCCCTTGGGTCTTAAATTAGATATCAGGAAAATGAAGAATTTGTGTATTGAAGTGTATTGAAACACGGGAAATTTGAGTTTAAACCTAAGACCAAAGCGTTGTTGTCCAGAGAGGCTATGGAGTCTCTGTTCTTGAAGATATTCAAAATCCAACTGGATATAGACCCAAGCAACAACTGCTCAGTTAGGGGAATCAGACTAGATGTCCAAAGTTTCTTTCTAGTCTCAGCAGGACGTTTGGTCCCAGGCTTGTTACACATTTTGCATTAAAAGTAGTGGAATAGACTAACCATATATCTGGTTATCTTCAACTGGCAGTAACTGGGATTGATTGAAGGTGGTCAATTCTGAGTTCCTAGATCAATTTTAAGACAGTTAGATAACTGTAATTTTCCTATATGATGTATCCATAGCAGCAAGAGATGCAGCTTAAATAGAAAAAGATGCCTCCCTAGTAATTGGAGATTAAATTTAGAGGAAGTGATGAAAACAAACTTGCTATTTCCTTACATTTCCTTCTTTCCATGTGTTTCCTTCTTTTAATGCTTTCACTGCCTTGGATTCTAGAAATTGAAATGGGGCGAGATTATAAAAGTGCCTATGATACACCTCAAATCATTTTATTTGTGAACTTCATACTCATTTACATGAGTAAAATATGCCACTTTTTGGTAGCATTCTCATTCTTACTTAAAGTACAGATTATATCTCAAAATACCTACTTATACTGAGTTCTGTATTACCTACATAGTATAAGATGCAGGTAAAGGATGTGTCTATGTGGTAGAGGGCAGTAAGAAAATTAGTATAAGGTAATATAAGGTAATTTTGTTCACAATGTCCAAGAGGTCTAATTAAGTTGTAGCAATCTATTATTAACTACTGAGAGGTTTTTTTTCTTATTTTAAACTCAATCTAGGGGTTTTGAGGCATATGGGATAAATAGTCACATAGCACCACTGCTTTTTATGTACTATGAATGCAATACATCTTGTTCAATATGCAAATGATCAATCAAATTATTCCTGTGATCGATAAAGGGAATTACCTTGTTAACTCTGCTGCAACTGAAAAAGGTGAAAACCCATAGTGATTTTTTTTTCTAAGAGGACATATTTCCTTACTAATCTTAATAGCCAAATAGTTTTCTTATAGCAAAGATTTCAGTAGGTTTTTCCATACTGTGACACCTTGCTTCCCAGCTTTTTTTTGTCCTGAAAAATCTATGTTCTTTAAAACCTAACACATGCACTTTTAAAAGTGTTTTCATGCAGTGACTGTTTGATGTTTTGAAGATGTAAAAAATAGATTCTACATCTCTTCTGCACCCAAACAGGGTGTTTTCTTTTCTCTTTTATTTTAATCTCTTACCCATGAATGTGTGCCCAAATGTGAGCAAGAAAAAAACATAAAAGATAAATTAAATACAAAGTCTAAAGGCAAATTTGTTGTTTGAAACAGAGTCTTCCACTGGGAGTGCATAGGTGAAGAGAGCAGCTAAATTTACCAAGAATTACAAGGAAAAATAAGATCAAAGGAAGACTTTTTTTTTCTTTTTTTTTCCCCCCCTTTTTTCTTTTTTTAATGCAAGCCTACAGCAGACTTTTGAAGAGAAGCTATTTAAGTTAGATGGTAAAGATGAGAAAGCAAGCTACTTTCTGATCCTCTTCTCCAGCAAAAACACTGCAGTGTAGGTACCATATCTCTGAGACTATAATAGTCTGCTAGCCTTACATCTGCACTTGTTGAAAATCTTTTGTATATATCAAGGCGTGGGGAGGAAGAAAATGCTGAAGCATTCAGATTTTCAAACAAAATTTAATCACGTAGATTTGGGCTTGCTGACCCTCAAAGACTTCTGTTCCAAGCTGCTTAATTTCTCTAAATAAAAAGTCAGTTACTTGGAATCACAGAATCACAGAATGGTTAAGGTTGGAAGGGACCTCTAGAGATCATCTAGTCCAACCCTCCCTGCTCCAGCAGGGACACCTAGAGCACGTGGCACAGGGTGGCATCCAGGCAGGTTTAGAAGATCTTCAGAGAAGGAGACTCCACAACCTCTCCGAGCAGCCTCTTCCAGGGCTCTGTCTCCCTCGCCATAAAGTTGTTCTTCCTCGTATGAAGATTAAACTTCCTATGTTTCAACTTACAACTGTTACCCCTTGTCTTGTCACTGGCCACCATGGAGAAGAGCCTGGTCCCTCTCATGAATGTGAAGTCTTTACTTTAGAAAGAAGGTGTTAAAGAAATTAGTGTGCAAAATGAAGTAAGGAGAAGTGATAAGCAGGTAAAGTGAATGTCTCAGTGAGATCAGGTTCAAAGGGTATTTGGAAATTCTGAAGTTTTAGGAAGAACACAGATTTGGAGATAATCATGTTCTTAGTAAAGGGTGATATAAGTACTTTGACAGATGAATTTGTAGTTTTTGGCTTAACTACACAGAAAGGATGCACACTAGCCCTTTATGAATTCTGAAACCACCTAAAAATGCTACAGTTCTCCCTACCCTCACTTCTCAAAAGTTCTTATAGAGTACATACGCTTTACAGGAAATACATCCTGCCTATTGATCACAGTGCTTTCTGTCACTGAGCAATAGGCCCCTAGGGAAACAACTTTTTATGACCTCCCCATATGAACTACAAAACTGCTTAGCTAGTAGCTGCCAGCATATAGATGTTTACCTGTATGGCAGGGCACAGCTTTAAGTGTATGTGGTGACTGTCAGGAACTTGTACAATAAGGGAGGGAAGCAAGAGGGAAGCAAAAAGGCACTCTGTAAAGTTTTTGGGGACTCTGCAACGGTAAATTCTTCCTTTAATTCTGCTGTGGGAGTGCAGCAGAATTCATCCTCTCAGCCTCACTTGCATGTATCTTCAGTTTCTAGTTTGGCTCTGAAAAGTAAGGTTGCAGACTGTTGCATATGACTCTATTACACAATTAGAAACACACTCACATGAGAAAATAAATTGGACTCATCTCTTTGTATGTTTGTTTGTGTTTTTGTTAAGGGAGTTCATTGCTCTTACCACTAAAATGATGAATTCCAAATATAACTGCTAAATAACTCAAAACAACACATTGCCTTTCTGGAATGCTAAATTTGGAGTAACAGTCTCAGCCTGAAAGCGTACATAAAATCATAGAATCATAGAATCATTATGGTTGGAAAAGACCTTCAAGATCATTGAGCCCAACCGTAAACCCTTCAACACCATACCTGCTAATCCTTGTCCCTAACTGCCTAATCTTCCCATTTCTTGAACACTGCCAGGGACAGTGACTCCACCACTCCCCTGGACAGCCTGCTCCAATGCTTGACTACTCTTTCCATGTAGAAATTCTTCCTATATGTAACCTGAACCTCCCCTGGTGCAATTTAAGGCTATTTCCTCTTGTCCTATCTCTAGTTATTCTGGAAAAGAGATCAACACCCGCATCACTGCAACCTCCTTTCAGGGAGTTGTAGAGAGCAATAAGGTCTCCCGTGAGCCTCCTCTTCTCCAGACTAAATAATTCCAGCTTCCTCTCAGCTGCTCCTCATAAGGTCTGTGCCCCTTCCCCAGCTTTGTTGCCCTTCTTTGGACATGCTTCAGGATCTCCATGTCTTTCTTGTAATTAGGGGCCCAAAACTGAACACAGTATTTGACATGTGGCCTCACCAGTGACAAGTACAGAGGAGCAATCACTTCCCTAGTACTGCTGGCTGCATTGATACAAGCCAGGATGCCATTTACCTTCTTGGCCACCTGGGCACACCGCTGGCTCATGTTCAGCCATTTGTCAGCCAACACTCCCAGACCGTTTTGTGCCGCACAGCTTTCCAGCCACTCTGCCCCAAGCCTGTAGTGCTGCACGGGGTTGTTGTGACTGAAGTGCAGGACGCGGCACTTAGCCTTGTTGAACCTCACACAGCTGGTCTCAGCACATAAATCCAGCCTGTCCAGATTCCTCTGTAGAACCTTCCTACCCTCAAGCAGATCAACTCTTCCTCCCAGTTTGGTGTCGTCTGTAAATTTGCTGAAGGTGCACTCAATCCCCTCATCTAGATCATCAATAAAGATATTAAAGAGGACCGGCCCCAACACTGACCCCTGGGGAACACAGCTTGTGACCGGTCATCAGCTGGGTTTAACTCCATTCACCACCGCTCTCTGGGCCCAGTCATCCAGGCAGTTTTTCACTCAGAATAGAGTACATCTGTCTAAGCCATGAGCTGCCAGCTTCTCCAGGAGACGGCAGTGGGAGAGTGTGTCAAAGGCCTTACTAGAGTCTAAATAGACCATGTCCACAGTCTTTCCCTCATTCACTAGGTGGGTCATGTGGGCATAGAAGGAGATCAGGCTGGTGAGGCAGGACCTGCCTTTCATGAACCCTTGTTGGCTGGGCCTGATCCTCTGATTGTCGCGCACATGCTGTCTGATCGCCCTCAAAATGCTCCACAACTTTCCCTCATACCAAGGTCAGGCTGACAGGTCTGTAGTTCCCTGGATCCTCCATCTGACCCTTCTTGTAGATGGGTGTCACACTGGTCAGTTTCCAGTCATCTGAGACCTCCCCTGTTGATCAGGACCACGGATAGATGATGGAGAGCAACTTGGCGAGCACTTGCACCAGCTCCCTCAGAACCCTCAGGTGGATCCCATCTGGCCCTGTAGACTTATGGGTGGCCAAGTGGAGTAAGAGGTCACTGACTGTTTTCTCCTTGATTATGGGGGTTTATTCTGCACTCTATAGGTGCCTTCCAGCTCTGGGGACCAAGTACCTTGAGGATAACTGATCTGAGTGTTAAAGACTGAGGTAAAGAAGGCATTAAGTACCTCAGCATCATCCTCTGATGAATATGGTGACAAATATCACAAATAGCACAATTTATTCAAATGCAACATTTAGAAAACAGATTTTGGATGTCAGAATAGGAAATTCTCTACAACAGTGCAGGGTTCTTAGCTAGTGCCTAGCGTACAAATGCACAATCATAACTCACCCAGAAAATGGAAGAGGACTCAGTCTTGCATTCTCCTCGGGCAGTGTCCTGACTCGAGGGGAGAAAAGAGGTTCAGCCTGTCAACTGATCCAGAAGTTACGATGGAATCTTCCCTCTCTCCTCTTCCTTCTTCCTTAGTTCCTCTTCCTAGTTCTTACTACCCCATTCTTCCTACTTAGTTCTTACCACCCCATTCTTCCTATGTACTTCTTAGTTCACCTTTCATATATTTTCTTTTAGATTTAGATGGATCTTGAGTGACTCTAGTCATACTCACTTTGGTTATTCATTGGTTTAAAAAAGTCTCCCAAGTTAATCAAAAATCTAGAGAGCATGCTCAGTGAGGAGTGGTCGTTCCTTGGAAGCGGGTAACTTCTGGGATAGGGTTGTGTATTGGTGTTATAATGAGATTACAAGGAGGAGAAATTTGAGCAAAGTCTGTCAAAAGGGACTGATCTGCCACCATTGTTGGCCAAGCAGACAAGCTGACCAGACATCTTATTGTACTATTTGTGGCTTATCAGTTGCATAGTTTAACTGGGTTGCCACCTCTGCAGGGAGTACAACAGAATTTGACTGCGGTGTCTTCACTCCGCTCCACCTTCCGTTCAATCATTGCCTGCACAGCACCATCAGATTATTGCCTCTCCAGGGAAGCCAACAAAGTTTGGCCATGGTGTCTCCATTCTGCTCCACTCTTTGTTTACTCTTATTAATGTGTGCTAGGAGGGCAGATTGTGATGCCAAGGGAATCGTGGAGAAATAGATTCCATACCTACCAACCATTCTGGAAGTCTCTCTCTGGAACTGTTTCTCACCTCAAGCAAGTCTCTGTAATGCCACAACTTCTGTTAGGCCCTATTTTTTCTCTTAAGTTCCCCTTTCTCGAGCAATTCTCTCATGCTTCCTTGCACACTTCCCAAGTTACCTGCCCCTTCTTCCAAAGGTAGCAAACTCCCTATTCAGCCAGGCAAGTCTTCTTCCCCTCCATCTTGTCTTTCAGCACATGGGAAGTGCCTGCTCCTGCACCTCTAAGATTTCATTCTTCTTCCAGCCTTCCTGGACCTCTTTGCTCTTGAGGACTGCCTCCCAAGGGACTCTCTCAACCAATGTCCTAAAAAGTCTGCCCTCTGGAGGTTCAACATAGCAGTTTTGCTGACACCTCTCCTGACTTCACTGAGAATTGAAAACCATATCACTTCATGGTCACTATGCCCAGGATGGTCTCTGACTACCACATCTCCCACCACTCCTTCTCTGTTGGCAAAGAGAAGGTCCAGTGGGGTTCCTCCCATCATAGGCTCTCTTACTAGCTGTGATAGTAAGTTATCTTCCATGCACTTCCATGAACTGCATTTTTAGGGCTAAAAATATACTTATTCTGCAAAATAAAAAAGAAAAACTTCTATTATGGACTTCAAATAAAGAACAAAAAAAAAAAAAAAGTTATCAGGCAGTGGAAATGGAGACTGCTGGAAAGGTTAAAGAACTACCAAAAGGCATTGTTATATCAAAGCATGTCTATAAGATGATATTGTAAGCTTTAATAAAAGACAACACACCACACTTTCATAAATGATTCCATGTTTTCATTTTTTTTTCAAGGTCAGCTATTTGTTCTTTTATTGTAAAATATTGGTATTAGCCAGAATAATCTTGTGGCCAGGCCTTTATTTCAAAAGTCTCCTACTGCTCAGCAGGGTCTCTGTGCCCTGACACCCAAGATCTATCCAAGATTCCAGGATTATTTCTTTGAGGTATTTCACACGTAATGATTTTCCTGTTCATAGAAACAACCAATTTCTCATTAAGAGTTTCAGTCACTTATATCTTGATTGCTTCAGCACAAATGCCTTGGATATGAACATTGACAACTTTAAATCACCATTTTAGTGCATATTGAGACTTAGGCTAAAACGCCGAGCCTCTCCGCACCACCACCAGTGGTTCAAGTAACACAGTAAGATCATAACTTGTAATCAGTATCAAGAACTTCACAGACCATTCTCAAGGACTAATTCCTGGACATGCACATTTGTCTTACCTATGTAAGTGCCCCCTCTCTCCCAGCAAATGCGGTGTGGTCTGCTACTCTAAAAAATCCCTATGTTCTGGTCTGCCTCACTACATTAAAAAAAAAAAAAAGACTTTTTTAACATAATGACAATGCATCATTCAAGCTTGATATAGCTTTGAATAGAATTCAGTTAGGAATGAAATTGAGCAATTAATCACAGAACTTTCCATTTCCAATCTCTAGAATTCTTCTACTTTCTGTCTAATTTGCCCCACTCATCCAAAGCAATACTCCCCAGGAGTTTGTCTCATCTCATAAATATCACAAGCCATTGCTCCTTTGCTTTATCACTCAGCAAGATGTTTAAGAGATGCCAGTCCTGAAGTGATTTCTAAAATTATGTATCACCTTCTTTTGTAATTGCTTTCCATTTCTCACATTCACTCTTCCTTTTTTCCTTTGAATAATTTGTCTCTGTTATTTATATCCTTCTATGATTTTAATTTGCTGTTACATGTCCTTCGACCTGTCATTATTTAGACAAATTAGACATAATCTGTGACTCATCTCTTGATCTCCTCCAATTACTAATCTCTTCTTTTTTTCCCCAAAAATTTCTGTTTTGCCCATGTCCTTGCCTGTATGTCATACGGGCTGTCAAGGGATCAATAAAAATCCTCTAGGAATTGCCTTACTGCTTTAACCATTTTGTCCTCCAGAAAGGAAAAAGATCTTATCTCTATATCTGCAAACATCTTCTTTCTTTAAGATAAAGGTCACAAATATGAAGTCTTGAAAAAATTATCAATAAAACCAGTATTTTTAGAAAAGATATCTTAACCATAGTGATAAAATAATTAATTAACAGCAAGTCCTCCATCTGTGTTTCTTTACACATTAAAAAAGGCAAGTTAGCTTTTTCTTTCTTAGCCTATTTCTTAGATTACTTGAATGTTATCAACATTAGCATTAAAAAAAAAACTAAGCTTTCTCAGAGAACTATTAAGTTTTTGAAACAATTTCCCTTCTAAACAGAAACAAAAATTGTAAAGAGCTGGCATAGAACAAAAAAGCATCATTTTTTTGTCTTTCTAGTCAGTTGACGATTTCAGTTTGAACTCCTTAAATGGAAAACATTTATAATGTATCTATGATCACAAGGAAGATGTTAAAGAACATGATCATAACATTTATACCAATTCTTACTGTACTATGTTACTGTAAATTTCACACTTCTTTTTTCACGTTTTCGTGACAATCTTTAGGCTATTTAAGGCACTTTCTGCTAAGATTTTCTTAAGAATATGTATAGCCTGAATAAAAAAAAAATTGCTCTTTGTACCAACTTCAAAGACATTTGAAAATGCAGATTCTAAATAACTGTTCAATTTACATTGTTTTCCTCAGTGTTTTTGGCATCGGATTCTAAAAACATCATGGCTTTAGCTTCATAGACCCTGGACTTTTCTGAGTGTATTTTTTCCAAGGGTCATCAGTTTCAGTTTTATAACAAGAACTGAGTTCATCTGCCATTATATACACCAGGTTTTACTCACCTAAAGCAAGTATAACAGCAAAACCTTGTTTACTGGACTGTAGTTTGCTGATAAGGTCATTAGCACAGAACTAGAAATACATTAATGTTGGTTACATATTTTACAGATATGCTTTTTAGCCTTAACTTTTTGTGATAACTCAGATGTATAAATGGAACAAAATTCTTCATGGCTATATATGGGAAAATGGTCTATATATTGAAAAAATATCTTGTAGCCTATATTTGTTCACTTTTGTTTTTTCTCTTTGAAAACATTCCAGATGGCATTTGTTGTTATTGTTTCAATATTATGCAGATAGACTATAGATCTAAAAGTCGATTTAGAGCTGAGATTAATTCTTTTGATTTTTGGAAAATGCCAAAGAAGTTCCTTCTCAGAAACCACAATATTCTTCCCAGAGAAAGCCCCTGGACAGTCAAATGTATATGGTCCTACTGAGTAGGGCAATGGAAATATTTAAGAGGGAATTTGTGTGTAATTGCCTGTTTGGTTGTCTACAGGAACTAGAGGAAAAGAAGAAGTGGAAACTTGGGAGCAACATGCTCTGAAAAACTTGTTGTTTTGCCAGATCTCTGGTATTCAGTTCTGCTTTACAAGATATATACTTCATTTAATTAACCAAGTAGCTTAGAGAGGCTGCCAATATGTTCTAAGATATAATAAGTAAGAAGTACTTATGAGCAACTTGGGTTGCTCATTACCATGAAAAATTAGTCATGCACATCAATTGCTTGTGTTGAAAGTAACACCGTCCTGCTAGTTATTGACAAAAAGAATTAACATCTTAGGTTAGCGATTTGTAAGTTAATGGAAACTCAGCAATTTTAACAACTGTATTCTAACCAAGATTTCCAAAAGTCTGAAGTTAGATCACTAAATCTATGTACTTAAATAAGTGCTCTGGTCTGTAAAAGCACTTGAACAATGTCAACATTTTATTGAAACCCACAGAACTTCATGGGTGTTAAAGGGCAAGATTCAGCCCATTCAGATATGACTTCATTTTTGTTGCATTCCCTGCAGGATAGACAAACTTCCATTTTTCCACAGTGTACATTGGAAAATTTTCATGAGCTTAACCCCAAGGACACCAGTAGCTGCCATTCTAATAATGTTCTTCACACCTATAATATTATAAAGCTTTTTTTATATGGTCACAGTGATCTTGTTGCTTGCTTGCACCTCGACAGCATATAAATACCATCTTACCTTTCATTTGCATAGATCTACCAGCTGTAATAAATAAACTCAGACATTTTAGAATATAATGAAGCACACTAAAAAAATAAAAAGAAGAAGAAAAACTTTTTGTCTCCTTTTGCCAAACTATGGTCAATAGGATTGATATGAAGAAAAGTAATGTTGCTGCAGGGACTTCTCAAGGCTAAAACACCCTTTTTCACACTCATTAAGTTTGCAAGTTCTTTTCCCTTTACTTTCATAATAATTGTATCTATGTACCACAGAAACCCTTTTTGGAATGTGTTTGCTCTCCCTGACTGGATTCAAAAGAAAAGCTGCCTTTCTCTGTGGGCTGATTTCTTTTCCTGTCTAATCAACAGCATGGACTGAATGCTAATTACAGGTTAGGGACTTAATGAATAAACTTCAAGACTATTAATTTAATGCTTGAAACACCAGCAAATTCTACCTTTAGCAAAGTCTCCCTTTAGTGGTATTAGAATGCACTGATGAAAAAGCATGAAATAATGGAAAAGATTAAACAGGTTAGTAGAGTAAGTTAGTAGACACAGAAAAAAGGAGATAGATAAAAGGAAGAAAATAAACTGTAATAAAATTGCTATTATACAATTAGCAATCTAACACATTTTAAGCATTTTTACCTACAAACAGCAAAATCTCAACAATGAGAATGTGCACCTCATAATTATTTCAGGTGGATTCAGGGTATATTTGAGTGTACATATATTGAACGATTAACTTATGCCTATATTAGTTGGTCATGTCAGTAGCTGAGGTATTTAGCATATTTTTGCTCAGCCCCTCAGAGAAAAGTTCTATCCCCAGTCATCTTCTTACTCAACATGAATTTTCCTGCCCTGTCACTCAAGAACAAGTTTGCAAGCATGGCTCTTTTACATAAAAGATAATTAATTTAATGTATTCCTTAGTGATGTCTATTTATTTCTTTACTAAGTTTCATAATACTTGAAATATTGGAGCTTGGAGTATTTCGATGCAGTGTCTTTCTCTTTCTGTCCTTTTTATATATATATTGGACAGAAGCATTTTTATGTTTTTGGTTTTGTTCTATTTTCTTGAGGTTTTTTTAAGGAGAAAGTGGAGAAGAAAGACCCTTCATTTTATAGTGATTAATAGAGAAAAAATAAGAAAGTCAGTATAACACATCAGATTGTATCTATCACCAGCTTTAATATGTGAATGGACACTAGAAGGATTACCATCTAGAACTGAAAAAGAAATTTCTTATGTGCTTTTCATTAAGCCTCCTCCATATAAGGATTTTTTCTTTCTTGGAGAATTTCCTGATTATGGTACAAAAGCCTCTCTTTTCCTCTTCAGAGCTGGACAAGATGCAGGTAAAATGCTACAAAGGGGAAAGTTGTCTTTAACATTAAAACAGAACCCTTTTATTATTAATATTCAGAAAAAATATCCATTTGTTACATATATTAGAGACAATAAATTTTTCATTTGAATTTAGTCAAGCCTCAGAGACATAGGAATGTTTAGGTAGAATATTTAAAGAAAATTAAATCAATGTTTCCCTAGCAATGGAGCATAGGAAGGAAATATGTTTATGTTTACAGAAACCAGACTGATTGGAGCTAACATAGACTGAAATTGTGGCTCTTCTCTAAAGCGTAATTTAAATTATGTGTGTTTCATTTAATTAACTCTCTTAATTTTCTCTTTGCTGTTGAAAAATGGGAGTTTTTTTTTTTTTGGCTTTTTTTAAAAATTTTTTTTTTTAAAGGGAAGACATAATAAAAACTTGGAAAATTAAAATTTTTTTTTTTTATTGGCTTTATTTAAAAATTTTGTTCTTTAAGAGGAAGGACATAATAAAACTGTGAAGATTACATATTGTTACTAAAAAATCTGAAAATGTAAACTTCCCTACTGACTCAAATTCATTGAGTCAGATTTCTATTGTATTTTTGCAAAAATTTCTGCTTCCTCTCTCCAGTCCAAATGACCCATCACTTTGATGCCATTAAAGCCTTCAAAGTCTATTGCTAATATCATATAGAAGACAACTATAGCTTTTCACCCTACGATCAAAACAGGGAACTCCTTCCAAGAGAGTCTGAAGGACAGAATACATCATGAGTGCAGGGCAAGATCCATATAAGTAACCGGATGGATAGTAAGTTAGTCTAAAGATAGCCATGGCACAATCTATTTTAGCTATATCTATTTGCATTTGAACAGTCTCACTGTCCTGAACATTTCTTTATATTTATTTCTCTCTGGTGAAGCTGAATTTATTCTTGTTAAAAGTTTTTTGTTTTGGTTTTTGTTTTGGTTTTTTTTTTCTCACATTTTACATTTCTCAGTACAGTTCTTTGTTTCTATATCCTCGCTGGGATATAATATCCATGCTCTAAAGTCAATGGACCCTCAAAAATTGTTTCTTATTACACAAAATTGAAAAAAACTTTTTATTGCGATTGATTGAAATTGGAACACTTTATTCACGGTTATCTAAGTTAGGAGACCGAAAATATAGCTTGAGTTAATAAATAGCTAACACAGTCCTTTTGAAAAGTGTTAAGACTTCAAACATCTACAGAACTGTATACAAAACAGCTGTTGAAAAGACTAACCATAAAACTATCAGTGTTTACAAGATTTTATTATACAAACCTAATGGCTCCCATGGTTTTAATGCTCCGCAAAATATGGTCTTTTCAATTGCTTATGAACACAAAGCACATCTCCCTGAAGGGACTTTTCTTCCTGCAAGCTATCAATGCAATCAAAACTAGTGATGCATTTTATTACATTACTGTTTCTTGAAGAAGCATATTTTTATTGTAATATTTCATAAAGATCTCCTGCTGGCAATGTGAGAAGTAACTATCTAATAAGACTTAGCAATATGTTCTTGCAAACCCCATTAAAAAATGTATAGTGGGATAGAAAATATCATTTTTACATTTAAATTTACCACTTAAGAATGATATCTTGGAGCTGAACTACTGCATACACCTTCTTCCATCCTGTGCATTCCACGTGACACATCTTCTTTTTCAATAGAAAAAAAAAAAAAAAAGGTGTGTTGGGTGCTTGCTGAAAAGTTCAAAAGAGCTTGAAGTCCTGCAAAGTCTAAATAAGCTTGGTATATCTGGTGAACTGGACATAAATATACCATATATATTTATATTACCTAGATATTTATATCATTGTATTAGTGCAGCAATGCACCATACAGAAGAAACAAATTCATTGAAAAGAGATAAAACTTCCTAAAACATAGAAGGAATAAATACAGTATTCAGGAGTATTCAGGAAGGTTAATCTTGGCCTGTTGAGGTTAATCCCTATACTCTGTTGAGCATCTATTATCATGGAAATACTCCTTTAGGGAATTTAGAAAAGAAGCCAGCTTAGAATCTCTGACACTATGCATGTATTAATGAGTAACACTGCTGTTTGCTTTTATAAATAAGAGTGCATTTGTAGAGCAAAACAGTCTGTGCTGAAGACCATTCACACTCTATTAATTTCTAGGATTTTTATTTCTCAACATATTTAATTTGGTCCTGTAGGTTGAATGCCTATTAGTGGTTGGACAACATTAGGTACAATTCTGACATTCATCTTTTGTTTTAGGTTAATCAGAAAAGTGTCCAGTTTGCTTGCTCTAAGAGTACTCTGCAATGTATACCAACATGTTACAAGGTGAGATTATCTGCATATTCCTCATAAACGCAAGCTCCTAACTCTCACTAAAACATCAATGTAGATGCACTTTGAACTTCTTAAAAGTGCAGTTCTGAGAAATGATGGACTGGATAGCTAAGGGAATAGTTTGGTAACATTGTACACAATAGAAATAAGTGGCCTATAAAATACAAAGTTTTAGGGAAAAAAAAATAATTCATTTTTTCACCTGTATGTGTCTTTGGTTCCCTATAGAGCTGGGAGTAGCTGCTCTTGTGGCTGGGAAGCTAGCTCCTCCTTTTCCCTTCTCTCCCCCACCTCATCAAGAAATATTTTGGGAATTATGTTATTGTGTACTGAGGAGGAAAAAAAAAAGTAGGTTCTACCTGAAGATTTTAAACTTGTTTTTTCCTCCTCTTTACTTTTCAGTCTCAGAAAAAACTTGGCAGGAAATTAAGCATGTATGCATATTATACTTTGTACTTTTGAAATATGGTATAAGTATAGCTCACCAGTATAAAACTGTTTTGGAAAGTCACAAAAACAAAAAAAAATATTACAGAGATGGGGATGTATACTGGTTACAGCAGGTAGGATGAAAAAAAATAATAGGTTAGCTAACTTTTGTTGTTGCTTTAGGAAAATAAAGGATTGAGTTTTGTTTTAGTTTTTTCTGCAAGCATTTTTCTTCCCAGATTGCCTATATGGAGCTTTTATTGCATATGTGACTGCATTTCTCACATGCCAAAAGTCTAAATATCTAAAGTTTTCTGAACCAGTAGCTTTTTATTTGTTGTCTTCTTCTTCTCTTTTTTCTTCTAATGCTGCACTTTAGATCTTCAAAATACTCCACTATACAATGTCTTTTCGATAACATTATAACCTCTGCAGAGTAAAGCAGGTTGCGTGCTTCAACAAGTAGGACAGAAGGGAAGAGCTCTCCTTGAGAGTTACTATAGAATTCACCAAGTAGCTAAAGATAGAGTTCAGTAACCCTCATGTTCCTTAAGGGATCCTTTCAGAAAGTGACGAGCTTTTCTGTACATTTGATAGACTGCCGAGGTGGGAGTTAAGAGAAGGGGTCAACTTTTCTAATGCTCTTCATGTTTTTCTGCCACTGAGATTGCATTCTATTACTTGGTTTTCTCATTGCTAGCCAGTGGGCTGAAACATGGGTGAGGTCATGGTTTGCTGTAGCATACAGATCAATGCCTGCCATTTAGAACCTGGGCAAATTGGGGTAAAAGATGCTACAAAGCGTGTCGGAGATAGGCAGAGAGAGTGTTTCTGTTATTTTTGTCTAAAATTAGTTCAGGGTTTGTGCTTTTGTTTCTTGTGGCGGGGGAGGGTGGTGATGAAGTGCAAGTGGAAATGTAGAATATTGTTTAATACCTCTTTTTTACATAGATACTATTAGTAACTTGGTAACAGACATGCAGTTTGTAATGACTGAACATCTTTAAACTGATATAGCAGGCTGCAGGTAACCTTTCATTTTTGCCATGTTAATTCAATTTAGCATTTGTTTAATCAAGGAGGATGCTCAGATCTGAGTTGTCAGTTTGGATCTTCACCAAATTGCCATTTTAATCAGTCCAGTGAGATCAGTATGTGCTATGATGATAGATCTTCAGGAATAGTCAGGTTTCTTGTCTGTATGCATATTCCGTAGGTGCAGATCCTCTGCCTAGCTTTGCTTCCTGGGAACTTGGATGTTGCAATTGTGTTTTTTGGTTCCACATGTCTTGAAGCTGTAGCTGGAGGTGTCTCACACACACCTCCTTGTATTTCGTTATCATTGCATCAAATTCTAAAGAGATGATCTCTCTTACCAGTGAGACATACAAATTAAAGCAAAGCTAAACTGTGCACAGATTTATTTTCATCTATTTTGACACTATCTCTAGAACTCTTTGAAGAACTAGAGTTAAGTTTGCTGGCTTAATCAGTCTTTTTTGTTAATCTCATAACTCACTAAAATCCGCAAGACTTTCTGACTCAGCTCACCACTTGTATTTACTTTGGATTTATGTCTACACTGTTTTATATCGTCTTCCCTTCCCCTTCCACAGAAATGTATGGTTCTTTCTTTTTCCAGGCCAAAACTTTGTCATATTGGCTTCCATGACCTATGCGACTCTCCCCTACCCTGATTATTTTCTTTCTGTATGTAATAATTTCCATTATTCTACACCTACTTAAATCTCATTCTTTAGGATTTCAGTTATACCAAACTTGCAGTCTTCTTCCACAGAAATGCTTGTTTCCTATTCAGGTGGCAACATTTGAAAAAACAAAATAAACAAACCAATAACTTTCAACATTGATTCTATAACGTTAAGTAAATGGATATAATATGGGTGAAATGGATGAGTTTCTTACAGGTATAGCCATGAAGCCATGAGAGCTGATTGCCTGTGTGAAGAATATTGGTTTACATAGCCTTGTGTCCAGTTTCAGATAAGGATTTTAAATGTCTTTTCTGTGAGCATCACTGAGTCCTTGGGGAGTACATGAACAGCTGATCTTTCTCCACTTGAAATTTCTCACAGGTGGTAGTCTAGAAACTGCCCAAGCCAGAGATTGTTGAAATTGTTTACTTAATAGCTTCACACCTGCTAATTTGCTTAATCCTCTTTTGAAGCTGTTTTTGTCCTTGCGGAATCCTGTGGCAAGAAAGTCCACAAGCAAATTACAAGTTGTCTGAAAAAGTACTTCCTTGTGTTTATATTGAATCTTCTATCTGGTAATTTGGCCGTATACTACAAAGTTATTTGTATGTAAACAATTATTTACTAACTATGTCTGCTGTACTTTTTAAGATGCTTTAAACATCCTCTTGTTTTCCATGCTGAAAGGGGTTCTATGTTTCTCATGGAAGCAATGCTTCTAATTGGCAAATTTCCCTCTTCTAAATCTTTTCATGTTTTGGTGCATCTTCTTAAAGTCCCCATATAATGCTGAAAGAAAAGGTTCAACATGCACTTACATAATTTCATCATGATATTTTCTATTTCTCTGTTCCCTTTCTAATAACTCCTCTTAACTTACTTGCTATTTGGACTGACATGAAATGCTGAAATGATGTTTTCAGAGACCTGACAACAATGGAATAACTGTAACAACTGAGAACATATTGCTATAAAGATCTTCTTTGAACACATTTGTCCAAGTATACATCTTAATCTTGAATTCTGTCTGTTCATTTTGTCACTCAATATGAGGTTCTTCTGCAAATTATCAGTTAGATTTGACTGTCTGAAATAATATGGTATACTTTGTAAGATTTTTTTTCCCCATTCCATTCACTACTTCTTCCAGAATATTTATCAACATACTGAACCACGCAGGCTTATATAGCTAGTAGCACGGTGCTGCATTCTCTGTTTCCCTTATGACAAGGGAGTTACATTTTGTGATGAAAATCTTATCGTTCATGGAAACCTTTCTCATTTACCGCTGTAATGTAATGCAGTAATGTATTCATATGTGCTGTTAGTAACCATTACAGACTATAAAAGTGCCAAAGAAAGCAAGTTTATTAAAATTATACATAGGAATATTTAAATTTTATATGTTGTGAGTACTATACACATTATTATACACTTTTGATAAGAAGATTTTCTTATACTATAAACAAATATAAAATTCTTTTTTCATTTACCATGAATGAAAATTTTGTTGTATATCTGTCCAAACCAAGCTCTTGTCCTGTTTCCATCTATTTAATTTCAGTGACTTCTTAAATCAAATTCATTTATTCCCAAGTCAAGCTTATGAAAGCAGGATACAAAGCATTGCTTGTGTTGATTTAACTGGCCATAAAATAGTCCATGGTACTACCAAAACATAGGCAAACACTTTATATTTACAGTGTTTGCTTCCTGAGCTTAGTGCTAAGTTTCTCAGTACATATTTTTTCTAAATCAGTGGCAGAATGATGAAAATCCAGAGGAACTATTCAACCAGTCCAAATTAGTAAAACTCTCAAAATTAACTATTTGCCCCTGGAGCATTTATTAAATGCAAAGGTCTGTATTTTGGATACTCTTACAATAACAAGTGAGAAGGATATATACTACTTCAGTTTTGTAGAAGTTATCAACATACCCAAGATACTCAGTACTCACAATTAAAATGCTTCACTAAAAATTTTTGAAGTAAAATATGTCATCTACTCTGAAGTTTTTATCCTCTTTATTTGTTTGAAACAAGTCATTAAGTTCAACTAATATTCATAAATGTCTGAATTTAAAACTGCTTTCCAGGCTAATAAGTTGTTTAATTACCTAAATTGTCTTGATATCTATTTCAGAGTCAGGCTACTCAGTGGAGAAATGTATTTCCTTGATTATTTATGTATAAAAAGCGATGTTTTCAAAAGACAAAATTGCACAGAATGACAGTTATGCAGATTGCCTAAATTTCATCTATCAAACTGGTGAATGTCAGGATTCACTTCACTGAAACCAGTAGATTTAGATTAGATGCTATAATATCTTGATGAATGAAAAAGAGAGTGAAATCTTCCATTTTATACTGCTTCAAATTTTGCTTCAGGTTAAAGTATTGCAACCCCATTAGTCAGAATGGGATTGCACAAGAGTCAGTCATAGAAGGAATTTTTCCAGCAAAACAATGCTCCATTAAGGATAAATGCTTTTAGAATGCTTAAATCTCTGTAGAGTTTTCCCATTAGAAAAAAAAGAAAAAAAGAAAAAAAGAAAAATCTGATGTGATGCTATTTCTCTCTTTTAAAGTTATATCTTAATCATCTACATTTACAGCAGCACACTGTGCCCTTGCAAACTCGCATGCATTTACCTTATGGCAGAGAAGCTCAAGTCTCTTTCACTGAGTGTATTTCTGCCAGCATGCCAGACCAAAATACTGTATCCATCGCTTTTTTTTTTTTTTTTTTTTTTTGAGAGAGAGAGAGAAAGTAAATATGTGAAATTCATAATTTTTGATTTTTCAGAGAGCACCTGTGGAAGATAAGTAACTTTACTTCTTCCTGATTGGTGCAATGGTCTCAGAGTCTAAATGCTGTCAAACAAAAAGTAACTTCAGAGGCTTCAGATGTGCTTTCTAAGAAGCTTTGGGGCTTCCATCACCCGGTTTTTTTTGAGAGAGAGAGAGAAAGTAAATATGTGAAATTCATAATTTTTGATTTTTCAGAGAGCACCTGTGGAAGATAAGTAACTTTACTTCTTCCTGATTGGTGCAATGGTCTCAGAGTCTAAATGCTGTCAAACAAAAAGTAACTTCAGAGGCTTCAGATGTGCTTTCTAAGAAGCTTTGGGGCTTCCATCACCCGGAAAAAAAGAA
>NW_010582617.1:96309-125915 GCF_000705375.1 Tinamus guttatus | reverse complement strand
GGTTTCTTAAAATAATATACCAGTTGAAGTTTACTTTATGCTCCTTACCCTTCCTTTTGCTCTTATTCTGTTTTTTGTTATCATCCTTTAGTTAGTGCAGAGCAAAATGCGTTTCCTTCAGGGCACTTTGATTACAAGAGAAACAGAGCATGAAAAAGACTGTTACAATCTGATAAAATTCTTGTTAAGCTGAGGGGCCATTTGTATCATAAGCCATTATCTTTTGGCATTTGAACTTTCTCATCCTGGAGCCACCTTTTGGCAGCAATGCTTATTATTAAGACCATCAAGATTGATACTAGAAGTCATAGCTTCTGATTTCTGGTATTGGCATTTTGGTCTATTATTAGCAATATAACAGAAAAATTACCTGAAATGCTGCAGGCCTGTAGGTACATACTAATACCAATATTTCAAATGGAGAGGAAAATAAGTAATATAAAAATGAAAGGAAGAAAAATGACATGCTGAACAAAAGAAGACATTTACTGGCTAAGAACTGGCTAAGCTATTTACTGGCTGTGTAATAAAAAATACACGGATAATAGTGAACTAATCTGAAAAACTGAATCAGATGAAAGAATTAGAAATGCGCAGTTTTCTTAGTAAAATGATGAAGATCTCAGTAAAATGCAATTTTGAATTCTAAAAAAAACTAAAAAGACTATTTTTTTTCTCCTCTTGGGTTCTTATTACAAAAAGCAAATTATACTGTGTCATGCTGAATATTTGCTGCAGTCTTCATTTCAAGATTGGTTTATGTAATTTTTCTAAGTTTTAAAAGATTTTTATCAATTCTCCTTTGGACAATAGGATCAGGTTTAGAGATCTTAAAAGAACATTTTCTGTCGTTATTTGCTATTTCAAGGATCACATAATTAATCGACATTTAAAATTTCAACTACTTCTAATGGATTTTCTCTAATCGTAATAGGTTGGTCTGGTAATATTAATGGGATTATGGGCATCTTTCTTACATAGACATGGTTTAAATAAACCTTGTTTTAATTTCAATAATAGTCTTATGACGCTTACACCATCCACAGTAAGATTTTTTTTCTGGGTTTCTATCCGGGTTTCTGCAGCTAAAATCAGTGAAAGAGGTTAAACAAAATCTCAGATGTTCAGAAAAGTGATTAGAGAACAATATATTCTTTTCTGTCCATAGTAATTAAAATAAGAACTTTTCGATGTCCTTGGGAAAGTAATTCTCTGTCACTTGTTTTGGTCTTTGAATATATAAGACAGATGATTTACGTCAGACATATTCTTGCCTAAATTTGCCTCTTTTTTTTTTTTTAAGTTATTACAAAATTATTGCATATGCTAGACAGACTTACCAGTATACAGCTACAATCTGTATTTTATTATGATAGCTGATAAAAGAAGGAAATAGTTCTATTTAGCTGCTTGTGAAAAAAGATTTTTTGGAATGAATGTCTTTCAGTCCTCAGTGAGGATTTTTGTTGTTGTTGTTGTTATTTACATTTGGAGATGTCCAGGATGATAAAGATTACTTGGATAGGTCATTCTCAAACACCCAACTTTCCCTTTATTTCACTTCTGTGACAAAAGCATGTGCTATGAGGGACAGCCACATGAGGATACTGTCTAGATTTAAGCACTATGTGATACCATACCAGATTGTATCTCCCAGGTTGTTTATTATTCTTGAGGAAAACAAGCTTGTTCACCATAAAAGTAGCTTTTCTATTCACATCCTTTATTTATCTTTGACACACCAGGTTTTAACTCTTTCATTGACTCAATGATTTCACAGATTTGGGAAAAAAACAAGTTGAAAAACACAGACCACAATGAACACTCTTAGTAAGGTATTTTTCTATGTGCTCTGTTGGCCAACTACATTCTGCTTTTATAAAGAAAAAAAATAAAATAAAATGTGGCGCTTAAGACAGGGTTCTCCTAAATTGCATTTTCTGTTTAGAGATTTTTAGTTTCTGTGCTACATGGTTCACTAGAATGTTCCTTCAACACTAAAAATATCCCGCGTCAACATCTAGAAATATGTATTGGTGAAATAGCATATGTGAAATGACATCTGAGGCCTCAGTAATTACAGAATACCAGAGCTGAACATGAAGACGGCTTTTTTTTTTCCTTTAATATAACGCTGTATTGCTGCAAGGTGTAAGACCTTAAAAGGAGGCTGTCTTCTCTTATTGCCTAACATGCAAGAGTCAGAGAACTGATCTTAAGTGTTAAAAATCAGAGCAGAAATCCAGGAAGAAGGGCAAGAAGAGAGATTTCATTAAGATCTGAACTCAGTATGGAGGAGGAACTGAGGGAAATGAGACAGAAGAGCAACAGAGAGGAAGAAGGAGCAGGTCAGAAGGAAAATGGAAGTGTAATTTGGAGTGGAAAGAGGACTAAAAGCAAGCAAGAGGTGAGAGGGAGTCATCCCGAGAAGCGATTCAGAGGAGAAATTAGTGTCAACAGTCTTGGGGAAAAAAAAAATATCTAGTATAGGAAGTTATAAATTGGCTATTTGCTAGTGAAGGAAAATACATTCTTCACTAATGCAGGGGAAAAAGTATGGAGTAGTGTGCCCAAATGTGATGCTTTGTTCTCCCCTGTGTAGTCTCTAACTTGTAAATTCCTCTGGTAGTGCCAGAAGATCTCATGTACATCATGACAGTCAAGATCTGGATGTTGTATATTGAGGTTGCAAAATAATGAGCTTCAATATTTTGCATAGAAGGTCTGATTAGATATCTATAAGGTAGGAACAGTAACACTCTTTAGCTTAAAACAGTATACAGCAACAAGTATAGACTAGTGTTACGAAAAACACTCAATATACAAAAGATCACTTTATTGAATTATGCTTACTATAAATTAAGGCATTTCAATGTATTAATTTTTTTTCCCCCCATACAAAATCAAAAATTATCAGTACCAGGGAAGAAGTCTTTAGGAGTACACAAGCCCAGACTGATGCCAAGGTGGAGCAAGTCTAAGGTCTGTAAAAGTTTGAAAATGTCTTACACTGATGATTTTTGAGAAAGTCATCTGTAGGCTCAAAATCAGTTTGCATATGTTAACAAATCTAAACGAGAATGCTAATGGTAGAGGACTTGAAAGCAAGAGAAAATAAATCAAAATAGCCTGCTTTATTTATTTGCAACCCCTCAGTGTCACAGCACCATAGACCCTTGCTCACATTACTAATCCTTGTGTAGTTCTGTGAAATAGAGAATGATACAGAGCTGCAGAGATTTCATGACAGATATAGGTGGTAGAGATTAGGCATCACAAACTACTAGAGGTATCACCTTCATATCTCATCCTCAGAGTTCAGTATTACACTCTCCACTATATAAAATAGCCACATCACTGAAGGGTCTTACTCCCCTTGTACAGTGAAATTTAGGGTCTGCACACCGTATCTGTTCCATGTTCATTTTTAATGGAAAAACTACAGCAAACTCTTGAGCAGCATAGTAAGGTTTCAAATTGGACACTGTAGATTATTCCTTACTGGCCACTGTATATCAGGGATCATCTGAATTTATTTAAGTGTGTCGCATCCCCACAAGAGCACTTGTTTATATTTGATGAAGCTGGAATATGCTAAAACACCATTCAGGGTCAATGAAGAACGGGATGTCTAAGAGAAACAAGCTTACATCTGTTACGTAGGGATATAAAAATCAATAAAATATCTAAAAGATATAATAAACTATTTCTTGCAGCCTACTTCCAACTTTTTCTTAACTTCCATAAAATAGTTAAGACAAATCCATTTTCTATCCAAGAGAGATAGAAAATGAAAACAGTCCCAGAGGCATGTCAGGTAAGATACATAGAAAGAATATGAATATAACAATTATAAAACTATAATATAATTAGAATTACAGAGCTGATAGACTTCGTGTTAATTTAAAAATAAGCAACTGTTTATTCCAAAGCTAGTCCACCAGCTGCATTAAACAATATTATGATAATGGTTTATTAATTACACTGTTCTTGCATGTTTGTTGAAGTGAAGAAAATATTTACACTTCTAAATGGTTTGTAAAGGTGGTTATGCAGACTCAGTTCAATAAACTGCAAAATCCCAGTCATCTAATTCACACAAAAGAAAAGAATTACGGACAAGCAACTGTAGGCTGCAGTTCACCTTTGTTTTTATGGTAATATTATAAATTGCAAGTGAATCAGGGTATCCATAGAAAACAAGATCAATGATACTCATTTGAGAGTAATTGAAATCTTGCACTCAGAGACAATAGGGAGGAAAAGCAAGCTTGCTGGACATTCCTACGATCTTGGAAACAATTTGGAGTGGCCTAATTCTGGCCTTCATTTTGTTTGCCCATAGAGACCACACAACAGTCAAGAAGCCCTAAAAGAAGAATTTTGTATGTTCATCCCACCTTTTCCTCCCCTTTCTGATTCCAATGTGATATTTTCTCAGGTTGGAGGGAAGTCATTATTGCCATATCACCTTTTAAGTATTTCCTTTGCTCAGGAGGCTTTTCTATTTATCTCTTATTTTGAATTTGGAGAAAACTCAACAACTGCGTCATGGAATGAGACTGTTTTTCATGTTCCCATGGGGCACTGATTGCTTCCACCGTTAATCCACCAGCTGTTTCCAAATTCCCAATCTAATAAAACCCAAGAAAATTCAAAGATTTTGACTCTGCCCCTATATTCTATGCTGGATGTTCAAAAGAAACTTAGTAATAATAAATTAGTTTTTGAATGTCAGCGAAGAGAAAGAACGACTTGAGACAGGGATAAAAGGCAGAATATTTTATCACAAGTGGCAAGATTTGCCAAAAATATAAGCCAATGATAACTAAAATGGGAGAAGTTTTAACGAGAAGCATTAGGTGACCTTAATATAAATGTCACTATCACTTAGTTACCAGAAAGAGAGCTGAAGAAATACTGAATTGTCAGAATTCATTTGGGTTTGAAAACTAATTTCAAGTTTAACTTGTTTGAAATTCTTTTGGGATCACTTTGCAATGAACAGTTACTCTAAAGTAGTCGAAATACATAAATGCAGGACCTAATTCTCCTCTCATTTAGATAAGTTTTCATCACAGTGATTTAACTAGCTTCATGAAAAATACTCCTACAGGAGTAATGGAAAGGAAAATCATAGTCCAAACTGGAACATTATGAATTGTATTGTATTTTTGCATTTAAATAATCAATCTCTTCATCCTCTTGACTAATTATTCAGTAATATCTGATTCAATAGTCAGGAATATGGATCCAAGATACCATTTGTGAATATTATTATTTTATATTATGTTACTTCACATTCCTGAGATCTTTCCAAAGAATGATCCTAAAAATTTGAATAAGAATTGTTTATATTAGTTGTTAACATTTGCAGGCAATACGAGAAGGGAAATTTAAATAGATTTTTAACATGACTCTTTTTCTCATTCTAATGAGAATGATAAGGCATTCTATCTTTTATGTTCCCCACGTGTTAATGAACAAGGGCCCTCTTGCATCACATTCTTCATCGCTTTTCAGTTCTGTAGTTTCACCCCCATTCTCTAATGCATGATGCTGGGTGATAGCTGACTTGCTGCTCAATTCTCTTTCTTCAGCAGCAATTTTTCTTTCAAGGCAGATGGTGAGTGTGTGAAAAGAAAAAAGAAAAAAAAAAGTCTTAGTTTGCCAAACCTATTGCAGATTGGCTCACCTGAACCGTAAGCCAGAAGAGGAAAAGACTGATCTATTTCTGAAAGAAAAACATAGATTGAAGGCATCATCTTTCAGATATGGAGAATCTCTTCTAAAAACTGGACCATCTCTTCTAAGAGGAAGGGCTCAGAGAGCTAGACCTGCTCAGTCTGCAGGGGAGAACACTAAGAGAACATCTTATCAATGTGTATAAATACCTTAAGAGAAGGTGGCAAGGGGATGGTGTCAGACTCGTCTCACTGCTTTCTAGCAATAGGACAAGAAGCAACAGGCACACGCTGAAGGAAAGGAATTTGCATCTGAAAATGAAGAAAACCTTTTTTACTGGCAGGGTGACAGAATACTGGAACAGGATGCCCAGAGACTTTTGAATCTTCTTCTCTGAGATATTTAAAAGCTCTGGACACCCTCTTTGGCAACATGCTGTAGGTGACCCTGCTTGATCAAGCGGGTTGGACTGGATGATCTCCAAGAGGTCCTGTCCAATCTCAAGCATTCTGTGATAAGTCCATAACAACAGTTAAACACATCCTTAACCAAATGTAATATTACGAAATGCTTTATTAATTAGGTCTCGCTTTGAATGTTACTGAGTGAGAGTTTGTATAGGTTTTGTTAGTTTGTTTTTTTTTCTGGACTATCTAATCAACAGTAGCAGGATTCAGCCCAAGAGCAAGAAGATGACTCAGGTCTTCTGAAGAACTGTGGAACCTACTAGTATCACTAAACAGAGGTATTATAATTGTATATAATATAGATACTCATATCACATGATATAAATATGTAGATATAAAAACAAATACAAAAATGAATGTATTTGTTAAATTTGGACTCAGGCTGCTGACTTAAAGTCTATGTTTACAATAGAGCAGATGATTGGATGATCCAGGGAGAATTCCCTGTCCTATGAATTAGTACCTAAGTGCAGAGAGTATCCATCTACTGCTATCCATCTACTAGGCTAATGAAACACTAACAAGAGAGAAAGAATTACTGGTCCCAGTCCAGCTGTTTTTAACAAACCAAAGAATCTCAATTGATATTTTAGATAATTTTAATCAGGATCAAGGGTGAAATAAAAATATTGGAGAATATGTTACAATCATTGACATGACAAAGAACAGAGATGCCAGATAATATGGAAATATATGAATATTTAGGAAACTTCATTTCAAGCTTCACAGTATTAAGCAAAGTAGTCTGTAAATCACCTTATTTCTTAAGTCTATAATTCAGCTTATTTTCAATATGTCTTGACAGTGATGATCACAACTAAATTTGTGTTAGAAGGTATTCATAGAGTCTTTTATCCCAAGGAGATGAACTAACAAGAAACTCTCTGCCTAAAACAAGAGATTGAAAGATGACTAAAGACAAATATACAACTGATCACTCTACTCAAGCTAAAATACAATTAACACAATAAAATGATTCAGTATGTCCTGGTGTGCCAGGGGATGGTCAGGGCCTGGCCTTCCACAAGCAAAGTGAACTCTGTACATTGGGAAATCTGACAACAAACTGAGCTTCAAAAAGGAGCAAGGGCAGAAGATGCATTTTCTGATTTTTTGAGTGGTTGCAGTATCGGCTGAAATGATCAAAAGTTTGTTTAACATCAGTGCAATACCAGATGCCATGCCTATATTTGATAAGCATTGGGATGTCTGGACCTACTGTCTCATCTGAGATTTGTCCTAGACAACCACAGTATGCCAGAGCACTCAGTTTCTTGCTGAGAAAGTGTAGAAAATTACACTTTTGATGCATTTTCATACATCCAATTACTATTTATAGTTTTTGAGTAGCATAAGCTTCATGGTCTTTCTGAAAGCATTTATATAAATCATAGGGAACCAATCTCTTCAAAACATGCTATTCAAGAGGTGATACTATGGATAATCATCAACCACATCCTGACTTTTTTGAATAGTTTCAGTTTAAAAAGTTTACTTTTTACTGTTGCTTTACTAACTATCATTTGGGTGCATCCCCATCAAGGCAATGACACATTCATAGAGATGAAAATAAGATATTAAAAGAGTAGTAGCCAGTACATACTGGTCTTGATTTATCATGCTGCAGTCCTTATAAATGATGTCTTTCAACTGATCTACTCACTAACAAGCATGTCCACATTTTGGTTTAAGAAAGTCCATTAGAGATAACGTGGTACATACTTGAAAGATTTGCTCTTCAGGAAAAGAAGAGTGATTATTTGGAAGAGAGAAAGAAAAATGCTGGCAACTATCCTGAGGTGCAGATATCTCCCGAGCCGCAAGAATGACTTATCAATGTGCATGCTCATGCCTAGTCATGAGAAGTCTCTTCTCTCCCTGAGATAATTCATTGTAAATTAGTCAGCAGGATTCCAGGAAAATTGAATGACTGTTCATCCAGAGCCTTCTGGTCCTGCCTTTGCACTGACTGCTTCACTTCATTCAGTTGCAAGTGGTCATTAGGTGAAACCACTCCAGGCACTGACTTCTAAATCCACTTCTTTCTCATTCTTATTTCTGTTTCTAAATTTCAGTTCAACTCTTCAAAAAGGAAATAAATGTGTTAATATAGTCTAGAGGAAAAGCTTCTGATTCTTTGGCTTTTTCTAGAAACTTTTGACTTCTTCAGATAAAGACACATTGCAGCGGAGCTGCAAAAGTATTTCTTTCAATATAAAAACTAACAATGAAAATATTATCTCCATATCTATCTTAGTTCTTTCTTTTCTAATTTTTGAGACTCTTATAAAGCCTGGCCAAGCAGCTAATATCTCCAGCACCGAAAAGCACATGGTTTAGTACCTAAATCAATATACAAAAAGCAGAGGAAAGGAGAGAAAGAGCTGCCTGCAGATGACCAAAACACACTTTATCGTGAGAAGTTGGCCAAAACAGAAATGGCTTATTACTAACCGTTACACTTTACTGTGTAAAATACTGCCTACACTAAACAGTATTCAGTGACAGAGGCAGAGTTCCAGCTCCAAATGCTTCTATAAATCAACCAGATCCCATGAATTGCTGGAATGTAAGTGGGGAAGCTGGCATGAATTACGATCTAACAGGAATATTGAATCCTTAAATGAACTGTACACTCACATTTTTAATGGCAGAAAGCTGAAGCCAGGCATAATAAGAATAATTGAAATGAGTTTTTGAATGCGTTAATCTAAATGAAAAGTGCTTTAAAGAACAAGTGAAGCAGAAAAACACCCAGAATGTATATGGCATTTACTCGTAACTATAATTTGCTTCTGATATTATCAGTTACCATTAGTAAAATGTGGAGAAAAAAAGGTAGAAGAAATAAACTTGTAAAATATTTTTTACTACACAGGAAGTAACTTAAAAAAAAAAAAGAAAGAAAGAAAAAGAAAGGACATAACATAACGGAAATATTGTCTTGTATCAATAATCAGTGATGATCACCTGCCATTGGTTGCATCAATCTTTTGAGGAATAGGTGAGGGAAAGGAAAAAGGGCACTGGTAAACAGCTAGGATTTGCAAGATAATTCTGCAGTAAAAATAAGTGAATAAATAAATAAATAAACACAAGAAAAATACAAGATTAGTCTCATTTTTGAGCACATAAAGGAATACAGAGGAACTCTCTGTTTTGATTTTTCTTAGTTC
The DNA here is from genome assembly GCF_000705375.1 of Tinamus guttatus. The sequence goes on along the minus strand of NW_010582617.1, from coordinate 116,587 downwards.
AGAAGCTGGAGCAGAATTGAGATCCTTTCCATACTGCTGTTTCCATGAAACAGCTTACCTCCAGACAGAGAACACAGATCTGAAGATCATTCAGGACCTGAAAGCTGAGCTAATGAGACAGGAATCATTGACCAGCAGAAGCATGATTAGAGTCTAGGTATAGACATAAATATCTACATAGCAAAGAAACGCCTTTTAAAACATTCAGATATCATTAGATCTAGCCCTACTTGTTTGTGACAGTCTGAGTAAGTATTTTATATTCAAAGCAGTTCATTTCTTTGAAGAAACTGTTGAGGAGCCATATTCTAGCAAAAAGCTCCACTAAATAGACATTTTGTATGCTCAGAAAAAGCCTGTGTGTATGCGTGTATATACATGCTTTGTGTTTCTTAAATTTGCCCTACCCAGAAGATACTGTCAAGGGCAAGATTTGCCATGTAAATTCATACATTTCTCCTTTTTTTTTTTTTATTTTGCTTCTATGAATAACTTAACTCTCAGCTCTTCTTAGTTTCTGGCCTTAGAATAGCTGGTGGCTACATTATAAGAAATTCAGAATGTCAGTATGTGTATTTCTTCAGAGCATTCACACTAGACACGTGATTTCTAATTTAAGTCTAGCCTGCTCTTAAAATAGAAACTTCCTCAAGCTCTGCCAGATCAGAATTTATTCAACTCACTTACTTATTTCTAGGCTGACCTGAGTCAGTCGGTTATTTTAAGAATGGCAAGGAGGCAATAAACCTCATAAAAATCTCCTAAAATCTCTATGAATCTACAGCACGTTTATAGAATGCAAAATTATATTTAATTCTCCCAAAAATTAATAATAATAAACGATTGTGTATGCAATCAGATGATCAACAGAGAAGTTAGTTGCAGAACAAGAACTATGAGGCAAGCTTAGAAATCAAAGCTGAAGTCAGGACATCCGCCATCACCCTGGTAATGACAGAGGAATAGCTGAGAACTGAAGAGAAGTCAAAGACCTGAAAAGAGTCAAGTTAGTCAAAGACCTAAAAACACTATTCTGAAACATTAGTCAGATAGGAAACAAGTCTGCTAGGATCTGTTGATCCTAGAAGAAATTACAAGGGAGGCTGGAGCACTCTGTATAAAGACACAGGAGCAATATAGAACAACAACAAAAAATATTTGGCAGGGCGGAGGAATGCTAGAACACTATTGTACTCTTGTACTAGTAATAATATCAAACCAGCACATCTAAAAAGTAAAAGAGACAAAGTTTGAAGGAATAAGTAATATGTCTTACTGAACCAACAGAAAAAAAAAAATAAACAAGGTATCTGACTCACAGGAGACTTTCATGAAAGAACTCCAAGCCCAAAAGCTGTCTGCTCTTCCCTACGACATCACCTGTTCTATTAAAAGATACTGTTTTTCCCTATGGACTTGATCTTTGTATTACTCTTGTAAGACTATCCTTGAATATGTATGCTTGGGCATATTCTTGTAAAATCATCAGTTCTTCATGACACCTCTTTAACAGCAGTACATCAATAAGCGTGTTTTAAAGAACATATCTAAAGTTCTATTTTTTGAAAAAGAAGAAAGACATAACTGAGTGACGGACAGAAAAAACAACCAAACAAACAAAAACAGTTAACAGTTCAAAGGCTAATTTTATTTCTAGTCTGTAAGTTTGTTCCTGATTTGCTTGATATATGCAAACTGCTTGTAGGAAGATTTTTTTTTCTTTTAAAAAATATCAGAGAATTTCAGAAATTCTCAGAGAGTGCCTACCAAGGCACAGCTCTTCAGCTCATGCTGTTGTAATACTTTATGGCTGATTCAGTATGTCTGTTTGATATGCTAAACAAATTCTGAGGCAATTTTGGCAGAGGAATGTTAAACATTAATTGTAAATGAGGATAATTTTAACTGAGATTAATAAGAGTGTTTTCCAGTTTATATAGATAGGCATGGGTTCTGACCAACAGTTTTGAAGTGGAGTCTAGTTTCCTTGAAATGTAACCTCTCAACAACTGACTCTCAATTATCAATTCATGAGGTTGAATTACTGTAGAAAATAAACATTTTCAAACTTTTTTTAGTTTTTAAATTGTATCTCTCACCAGATAGGGCTAAAATAGTCAAAATTTTGTGAGTATCTTGAAGCATTTAGTTGAAATATACACTGAAGCATATTACACTATTACAGCAAGTTTTCCACTTTAAAGAGGAATTCAAACACAGAAATGTCAATGGGAACATTTTCTTACTTCTGCTCTGGCCATCATTGCCATGAGCATAGACAGGTACATTTGTTTCTGCCTTCCACTGATGCTTCAAATTCTGTTGCTGTTTTTACTCAAGTATTTATAGATCTTTAGCTAAGTACTAACTCTGAGTTTCCATAGTGATAAGTGAAATATGTATTAGCACCAAACCTCAAAGCATATTTACTGTAGGCAATGCTTCATAAATTACCTTTTTCAAGAGCAGCTTCTCAAAACATATTTGCTCAGTTCAGCTCCTCACTTGATTTGTGATAGATACTTTTGATATAGCCATATTTATCTAGAAGGAATGTTTTTCCTTTGCAATATTCAGTGTGTAGAGATTATTTTTATATATATGTAAGATCAAACGGTCATAAGGTTTAATCTCTTTTAAGGAATTTTAATAGCTTCTACATTCAGTATATTATTTTGGGGGGAAGGGAGGAAACAGTCTTTTGCATTGGCCTAATTTTCAATTAAGCATTGTCTATATGAGTACCATTAATAAAATAGTACAAAATGATGCACATAGCTTACTTGTATTCCTAATCATGACTACTTGAACAGGGAACCTGTTTCTGTAGTTACCATCAGATATGATAAGAATCACCCATTCCTATACTCTTGTTATCTAATCAGAATAACTCATTTGCAGATGATCAGGTGTATCTAATACATTGCTTCTTGGAAAAAAAAAAAATCTGGTCAAAAATTTTCCCAAGGAAAATTCTGTTCCTGTTTTACAATAAATATATCCAAAAAATAGCCCAGTCTGTTCTGGAATGTCTTCATTTCATGGAAAATAAAAGAGGCAATGTTAACTAAGAATTCATTTTTATCACCTTCCACCAAAATGAAAATTGGTTTTGTTTTGAAATAAATGTTTGATTGTCCAATACACTGAAAGATAGAAAGTGATTTTTTTTTCAAGGAAATAGCTGAAGGGATGACTAAATATACTTCTTTTTTGGTTCTGGTAATTGCTTCTATAAAAGCAACTGAATTAGAGATTATTGGCTGAAAATCTTCCACTGTTTACGTCAAAATACGCAGGGCCTGGATTCTGTTCTTTGCTGAAGAAAACTGTCATACATATAAACACAAGATGACAAGTAATGACAGAGACAAGCCTAGAAAGGGACTTGAGGAAAGTTCCTGTGTGGCCCCTATTTTACTCTGTTTACAAGCTTCACCTTCAAGAAGAGAGTGCTTAGTTTTGACAAATTGCATTCCTTATTCAGGTGCTTTGGAAATCTAAAGCACCAGAAAGTAGCCTCTCATTAACTGCAGCTTTCTGCCATGCTCTGTGTTCCAATCCTCCCTTTTCATCCTCCACAGCCATCACCTATATGCTAACATGGCAGTGGCCACACTGAGCATCTCATCAGGCCTGTATTGTATCTCCAGCCTCCAACCACAGAATGCCCTTTTTTCTTCATCCTTAAGTAACACTTTGCACTAGGTTAGCCTTTCGAGACTCTTAGCTTTGCATGTGATTGGACTCTAGTTTGCAGTTTTTTTTTTTCCCCTGAACTACCTGTCAGGGTGCCCTCTGAAGTCTTGCATCTCACAAATCTCTGGGCTTCAAACGACCCTGGCTAGGACTCAGAAAGAAAGTGTGTGTCAGCCTCTCTTGTCCTCTGCCCTCACACTAGCTGTCAGGGTCCTGAAGCATTGAGGCTTTGGCTCCAGAGTTGAATTAAACTCAAATCTTTACCTTTGATCCTTGCCTAGCTACATTGCAGGTGTGCCCATGCCCAGTCATCTCTCTTGCTTATCCTCAAACTAACCTGGTAAATAGGCTGGAGCCAAGGAGGACATGAAGGCCTTCATGGTGGAAAGTTCTGGAAAGACATCCAGAAGAAGCTGAACAAAATCTGTTGCTAGTAGTGTCCTGTGTCTATGTGAGGTGGTGACCATAGATCCTGCCCAGCTTGTGGTTCAATAAGAGCCAGGAGCCCAGCATCACTGCTGCTCTCTGGGGATAACAGCAGCTGATCACAGCCCTGCAAAAGCTGCTTGTGTGTCATATCATATAGCCTGTAAATCTCTCTGCCTAGGGAAAGCAAAAGCAAGCACAATACCTGCATTAAGTTGTTAACCATTAGTAACTGCCTAGTGTATATTCAGTCTTCATAAATATTTTGATTCTCAGTGTAGATGCTCTACTGTCAGGAAGTAGTACGGTGAGCTCTGTCTTGAAAAGAAAAAGTGGACTACCTCCTTTCCCATTTTGGGAATAAATAAATAAATAAACAAATCCCTCTACAGGTCTTTTTTCAAAATCACTGGGAAGAACAATCAGAATATCTACAGGCATCCTGAATGCCTACAGGCATCTCTTTATGGCTTGACACAGGGTATTTTAGTAGCATACTAGGAAATGTTGTGCACAAAACAAAGGGACAGTTGCTATTGTCTTTTAAGCTGTCAGAAGCACTCTTACTTCTTGTAGGGACACTGTTCCCAAAAAGACCATGAATGGAATTTCCTACAAAAGGACTATTCCTAGATGTAGGAATACAAAGCCATAATGTGCAAAAGGTAAGCTCATCACTGTCTTCCTCTTTTCCTGAGAGGGGTAGCCAGGTCATGAGACTGTTATGAAGGAGAGTAGAAAACATTCATTTCTTCTCCCTGTGATATTTTTGCTTAACTGTAGATTTGGTATTTAGTATGACACAATTGCCTGGAAGTTAGAGGATTCACCAATAAATTCAGGCAATAAATTAGCTCTCATGATTGAGATAGAACAATTTGCCACTGGATATTCATTTCATTTTTAGTTCTAGTCTCATAAAGTCTTCTTAGCCTACAAATTCATTATAGGCAAGCTATTGATGGTAAGTCTGAGCAGGAAAATATAATAGCTGCTGTGTTCCTGAAATATGTCTCAGTAAATGAACAGAAGGACAAGATTCCTACTGAATTCTTTATTTCAAACAGAGGCAGTCTGCGGAGAATCCAAAGCAAGAGGCCAAAAATCTTTTCTTCTTTGTTGAGTGTTCTGAGAGGTGAATAGAGAAATAACTTCTTATGGAAATAAAAGCCAGTTAATTGTCATTAGAATAAACGGAAAAGCCCTGCACACTCTTTTGTAGGAGGCCAATTAAAGGACCTCTTTTAACTACAAAAATAAATCAAAGGCATGGAAGCATTATGAGGTATATTGTCTTTCAGTTATGTTTTATAACAAGTTTCTTATGCATTCATACCTGAAAAGATTTTCTCTCTGGTATGTAGAATAAATTCAGGATAAGCTTAAGCAGATATATAAAGTTCTATCATCTTCAATGTTTTCAAAAGCAAAAATGATCAGTAAACAAGTAACTGGCCTTTATTTTATCAAGTTGTCAAGATCATATATTTATAAGTTTTCTTTATTTTTTTTTCAGTTTACAGTTCCGTTATAGTGTGTGTGTGTGTGTGTGTGTGTTAGTATGTGGGTGAGTGGTGGTGGTGGGAACAAAGTGTAGCACTACCCTCAAACAACAACAAATTGTCACAGGTTATGCTTACATGGCCATCATTTGTTTAAGAAACAGAACAGTTTATTTATTTTAAACTAAGCGATATAGCAAGTTTATTTCCAGATACAGGTCAGAAAAAACTATGCAGCAGAGCTGTGAATAGTGCCTGCCTCACCTCTGGATAAAATTTTCTACTCCTATCTTTTAAAATTATTCAGGGAATCAGTAATAGCCATTATCTATTATTAAAATAACATTCACCAAGTCATAACCAGAGGCATAATCTACATTATTTTTCAAGGAACAAGTTGAAAATACATGTCCAATTGATGACAGAAGTCCTAGCAGCAATTTCTTCTCATGGTTATTTCAATACAGTATGCTGGGATGATGGAGAGCTTTATAATTAATGTCAGTTATGCTGGACATAATGTGATAAGAAAAGATGGGCTTGCCATTTACAAACATCAAATTTTATGAGCTGGAAATGAAACGCAGTCAGAACAGGCCAACAGACCAAGAAGTGATATAAGCTGTAATTTCATGATAGCATATCTCATGCTGGCAAAGCAAAAATAATTCCCACAGGAGCTGAATAATGCAGTGGGATTGGCTAGGAAGTGGCAAAAACACTGCAGCAATTGTCAGTTGATCTAGTGTTATGCATTACTTATTCAAAAAGAAAAACTCAATTTTTGGCTTTCATCTTTCTCTGGTAGCTTAAGGTATATTCACCAAATTCCTCAACAGAAAGTTTCACAGACTTCCTGCCCCAAAGGGTTGTAAAAGAAAATAGCAGAAGCTTCTACAGACATTTGAAGACAGTGAGTAGAAGGAAAGAATGGCAAAGGTATTTAGACTTTTTCAATAATAAGTTTTCAGGATTTCTTGTATCTCATATAACATATAAAGAAACAACTTTTGTTTTGTTTTGTTTTGTTTCTACATTTCCCAGGGTAACTGAGGAAAAAGTAGCTTCTTCTGTCTGGAAGAAAGGATAGTGAAATATGATCTCCCACATATCAAGTATTTTTCATGAATAAAACACACAAAAAAATATCAAGAATACTATTTGGCCTCTTCACATGCTGCAGGGAGGAAAAGGGGAAAAAGAAAAGGTATGCAAGTACAATCTATGCTTCAGTGTGGCTGGCCTAAATGTTGTAAAATGTTGTAAAATGTTGTAAAATGCAGTATTTCCACTTCAGTTAGAGTGCAACATAAAAAAACAGCTTTCACCAAGGTCAATATATCTGGAATCTGTCATCAAAGTTTTTATGAAGATGAATGTTATCACATTACACAAACATTCAGACAGAAATAACACCACAAAATAGGTGATCTCAGAAAGAACCAGATCTTCTCATTAAGTGTGCCTTTCAGCATTATTGCTCTGCTGCTTTTCAAGTGCTCATTGTAATTTTAAATTTAACATCTTCTAGAAAAATGTTAATCATAAATGTTAATGCCATACTCCTTCACTTCCTCTTTGTTTTCCAATAAATTCATTGCTGATGAGAACAGCAGAGAAATGAGAAGTGAAATTTGGCATATCCTAAAGTGTATTTAAAAATAGTTTTTCTAAATGTACTTTACTTTGGGAAATGTGGAATCTTTGACTTACCACAAAGAGATTGTTACTTGTTCTAGTACTTTTCTTCATATGTGTATTTTGAAAAGAAGACATTGCACATCTTAAATTCTCTCACTAAAGAGAATACATCTTTTAAGCACAGTATGTGTTTTGGGCACACTACATTTTTACTTCAGAAAGCCAAATAAAAATAAAACCAAATCTAACAAGCAGCTGATCATTAGCAAAAATAAAATACAATAAAACACAATGATTTCCAGACATTTATTTACTAGCATAAGATCATTCATCAGGCAATAGAGCTGGAGCTGTGAATTCTCAAGTGTTTTTGCCATGGCTGAAAGATTTGGCACTGAAACAGAGGTTGTTAGGGCAGACGGGGAAAATTATGTGTTGAGGTCTGATAATACTGATCCATATTCTAGCATAATAACAAAACTTGGGAAAATTATATGCTATAAATAATTTGTGTGATAAATACGAATCTCTGTGATCTGTTCATGAAATATATAGTCAGAAATCAAATTTTTATTGTTCAAAATTGTTTCATCAGCAGAAGCAAATAGAGTTTACTGTCTCAGTAGTAAACTATTGGAACTGGCTGCTACATGAGGCTGCAGAAGCAGACATTTCAACTTGTTCAAAAAGGGAAGATTCAAATTCATGGGCAACAAAGGTTATTGGTTATAGGTGTTGGGGTTGAGATGAGAGAGTGTATCATCTAATATCCTTACTATAACATATTTGGGTGCTGGGAAAAATACAAGAGGATCGCACCATATGAAGATAGCTTGCTCTATCTAAACAACATTTCATAAGGTTGTTGTCTGAAAAAAATCATGGACTAGATGGGCTGCTGATCTGAACCAATAGAGTATTTTTATACTCTCGTGCTCAGCAAAGACTGTCTATGCTGCTTGCAACTTCTGTTGTGCAGTAGATCACTTTAGGCAAATTAAATATTAATGCTTCTGAATGAATATGCATCCTAAAATCACAACTAGCTTTTAAGATGGTGAAACAAACATTTTAAAGATAATTCAATTGTACTTATGATACTAAATAAAGGTAGTGAAATGTACTCATTAGTCTGTTTGTAGAAAGCTAAAAAAAAGTAACATTTAAATTTCAAATTTATAATATTCACTGATGCAAATGTTTACAAGTGCTCTTTATTGCATTCAGCCACTTCTAGTGGAGACACATAAATCCAGATAAATCACTCTCACAGAAAAAAGGCTGCATAACATTAGATTGCCGAATGTCCTTAGTGCTTAACCACCGCACTGAGTACTGTTCCAAAATGTGTGATAAATGTGTGAAAGTTCCATTCAGTCCATGAGTACACGCATGTGTGACATGCATGACTGCAGACCCTAGTACATGCTGTAACAGTGTGTTGATTCAGCCCAGGCGGTCTAGATACTTTATGGAAATATTCTGTTTTTTTTTTTTTTTTTTTTTTTTTTTGTATTAACTTTTTAAAGGCTTTTAACAAATCAGATGAGGTGTTTTCTAAGAAAACCATAGAAAGCAGAGTGAATGGGAATCCCAGTTCATTGCTGTTCCCCAAAAGTAGGGTTAACTAATACTATCTTTATTCTCCACAAGTGTTTGCAAACCCTTCATCATTGGAAGTCAAGAACACACCAGAAAGTTTATTTTCACTTTGTTTTGTTTTTGTTTTGCATAATAATTTGCTTTACATGCTAAGCAAATGGAAGAATTGTATCAGTGATTACATTAAGACAAATAGAAATGACTTCTCTTGTTTAACACAACTGACTTCTATGACAGCAACCAATAACATGGACTGCTTAGTAATAATACGTAGAAAACTTTCTAATGTCTTTCCTGTCTAATATAAATATATGCCAAATACAATTTTAATATATTTCACATATTATGTGGATATTTTAAAAATAAGCAGTATAGAGACAAGAAAGCAGCTTGGCATCCCCTTACATAAATTAATGAAATTTCTTCACGAAAGAAAAGTGATATAACTTCTATGAACATCAAGATCCTTTAATTAGAACTTTGACATCTTTAAATTTTTATTACGGACAACTTCTTTTTTAAAAAGTGATCGATCTATGCTGGTATTTCCCCTTCAAATCCATATCATTAGCAGTCCTAAAGTCTTCCTCCTTATGAATTTACACATAAGGTGGGCATGAATAAACAATGCAAAAAATGTTATGTTATATTACAACAGAATCTCAGAATGGTTGAGGTTAGAAGCGACTCCCGTTGATCATCATCTAGACCAATCACTCCTATCAATCAGGGTCCCCTACAGTTTGTTGCCCAGGATGGTTGGTGTCCACAGCTTTTAAAAATCTCCAAGGAAGTAGACTCAAAAATCTCTGGGCAAGCTGTTCCAGTGTTTTGTTACCCGCTCAGTAAAAAGTTCTTCTTCATGTTCAGATGGAAGTTCCTTTGCTTCAGTCTGTGCCTTTTGCCTCTTGTCCTATTGCTGGACAACACTGAAAATAGCCTATCTTTGTCCTCTTGACATCCTCCATTAAGATACTTCTGCAAATTCATAAGATCTCCCTCACCCTTCTCTTCTACGGGCTAAGCAGGCCCAACTCTCATTCATTCCTTATAGGAGAGATGCTTTAGTCCGCTAATCGTCTTAATCAAATCAGTCATTCAGTCAAATCTTTTAAGCATTACAGGCCTTCCAAAGATAGACTTCAATCTGTCTAGTTATCAGATCCCTTGTGATCATGTTTTTTCTATCTAAATATCTACAGCACAACTAGGTTATATGAGAAGCCTCCTGACTAGATATGGAATTAAGACATCTGATAACATGTACGGGTATAGAATTACTCAGAAGAATTAAGAAATAAGAATACAGAAGAAGTAAACTTGTAATGTTCCAGGCAACAAGTACCAGAGCTAGCGCCCCCATTTTAGTGACATATGTCCTCTTCCTGTATTCCTGGGTGGAAAAAAATATGTGACATATTCTGACTTAAAGTATGACAGTGAGTCAGTGTATTTAAAATTCTTAATTATTTTGGGGCTGTAGTACTCATCTCATATAACTTTTTTTAGGTTTAGACATTTAGATTACAGATACTTCGTCACCTAAATCTTTCTTTGTAGCTGGATTCATCAGAACAGATGTAGGTGTGTACATCAAGGAAATTAGTCTCCTTCTGCAGTCAGAGGAGAGAAATAGGCACTTTCAGAGATTTATTCATCCCATCATTAGCTCATAGGGAAAACAGATGAGGGGAATCCCATCCTTAATTTTAGAAATCCACAACTAACTTAATGACCCTAAATTCTTTTGCCTGAGTGTAACACCTAACTCAGGGAAGATAAATGTTGTCATTAGTTTATATTCAAGCAAGGCATTTGTTATTCATTTTTATTTTAATGCAATCATAATGCATAGGTACAGACATATTGACCTAGAACTACCTACTTACACTAGCCCTACAACTAACATTTCATCCTACACATATCAGCACAGAAGAAATTTGCTTACAAGGAAATTCTTGGACTGCAAGAAACTTTCAAATGCAGAATAGAATTACCTTGAAAAAGTTTTTTATACAAAAGTAGAACATAGCTGAGTAGCTAATATTTTTGCACTTTATTATACATTATGATGTGTTACAATAGTGGAAGGAAATGAACAGCTCTAAAGCACCTTAAAGGGGTAAAGAATTTTGGGAGAAGTAGTAGTAGTATGCTTAAAGATTGACATAAGCTTACAATAAGGGGAAAAACAAAACAAATAAACAAAGAAAAAAACACAAAAAAAACACAATTCTGAGGTATTGCAATCCCTGCAGGAGTGCTAAGAAAATATCAGAACCTGATTTAAGATCTTTACTGTGAGCTAAGGAAAACTAAGACAGAAATAGTAGTTTCATGCAGCTCAGTAAAAACTGCTTGCTGCTAATAATAGGCTAAAGGCTTCGTACTGACTCTGCAAGGCCTCAGGACTGGGACTTGTCAGGCTTGCTTAGCCTTGCTTGTCATAGGCTTTCCTGGAGGATTCTCGTTTAGCTGTAACAGTAATTGTCTAATGACAGGGCTGCCCAATTATTTTTAGTCTTGCTTAGCTGTGGACAACTGCAAGAGGTAGTGCCTATTGTTACAGTAATTTTGATATATTTCTCTAAAAGTGATACATAGTGATAGCATGTAGTTATTTTACGTAGAGTGCACTACTGATGACCCTCAAATAATCATGTAGTGTAGAGGAGTACAAGAAGGGGAGAAGAGAAACAGCTTGGAGAGTGTGGGCACAAGATGATATTGGAGGCCCAAGGACTATGAATAAACCACCGGTGGTCAATCACTGATAATTAAAAAAATATAGCCTTACGAGCTGAGTAATACTGGTTTTGGTGGTAACAAAGAGAACAAAAACTAAGTCTCTGACATATGTTATGGACACCACACATACATACACTAAATTTGGATGTAACATGGAGTTCGAGACCGAGGGAAAAAAAAAAAAGTGGTACTGTGTAAGAAAATGTATTAAAAAGTAGCTGAAGTGCATGCTAGCGTGAAAGTGAAGAATAAACCATTGATATCATACTCCTCCCAGAGAGAGGAGGGAGAAGATCTTCCATTTAAAATACTGCTTTCCAGGGTAAGGGCTTGGGACACTGATGACTTTCAGTACCTCTCCCATCCACACAGAAGTCATCAACCTTATGGCCCAAAGGAAGACTGGAACAGTGGATGCAGCACCAGAGAAATGGTAGGCACCTCTTGTACCTATTTTAGTAGTGTGATTAATTAGATTTTTCTATATTCATTAGATAATTTGGACTATGATTGTTAGTATCATTGACACTGATTTATTAATAATAACTGTTACATTTTTATTATATTCTAAAACCTTTCAGTTAGACTAATAAGTATTTTTTTCCTTCCCACATATTTATCCCTGTTTATTTCCTTTTTGTGCTGTCTTCTGAGTTAGTTCCTATAACATCTTTCTTCACATATATTTAAAGATAACAATAGAATCGGTATTTAGTAACAATCTATGTCCTCAGTAGTAGATACTTAGTTCAGAAACAGCTTCATATTTGTTCTCTAGCTTTGGATAACTAAAGAAAAAGTTATGTATTACAGCTTCAGTTTAAGGAAAACGATTAATTCCTTGCAATGGATAGCAACTGAGAGAGGAAAAAATATACAAAAATAGGCTTCTAAATTTTCTGTGAAACTGAACAGAAACTCCTAAATAGAGTGACAGAAGGTTGTTTTTTTTTCTTTTTTTTTAAAAAAGAAAACAAAAGGTAAATTAACAACGCTGAAACACTGAGTCTGGGATAGTGTTTGTTCACAGCACATGCTGCTTGAAATTAAATTTTGGGGTGAAACCCTGAAGCTCTAGCGATCTGTAACCAGCACAGATATTGAAAATGTACCTATAAAGATGTTATATGTAGCACGTCTTGAAAGCAAAAGCAATGAACTTCTGAATGAAAGGAATCTTTCCTTCCCTTGAAAATAAATATATTAGAGTGAAGCATGATTCAAATTTTGTGATGTTAAGTAATAAAACATCATTTCTTCTCCTCCCAAGGCATGCTGCCATGAGACTGACAGATTCATGCACTTGTTCAGCCTCTCTTATACCCATTACCCCTTGTTCTGTCGCTCACTAAGAAGAGTTTGGCCCCCTATTCTTTACATTCTCCCCTCAGGTATTTATATATACTGATAAGATCCCCTCCCAATCTTCTCTTCTCTAGGCTAAACAGGCCTAGAAGGCCTAGGCTAAGCAGAAGAAGGTATCTTTATGAATCCAAAGAAAAAGGCGGGCAATTTTCACCAAATGGTTCATTATATCTGCTGAAAATAAGTATTTGGTGAACCTTTCTATCATTACACTGTGCTAGGAGATCAAAGAATTTCAAAGAATCAGCCTTTAGCTGGATTCAGTACAGATAGTGTTTAGGACACAATATGCTATTCAGAAAATAATCACTTGCTTTCCTCTTGTAGTCAGTAAAAAGAATCAGTAAGAATTTCTGAAGTGCTATCGTTTTTCCTAACACAGATGCTTAAAATAGATCTGATGAATTAAACTCAATAAGCACTTTCAAGGGAAGCTCAGACTGGCTGCCTCATTTGGAGGGAAGGAATTCAATATTTCCGCCTGCAAAGACTCCTCACATGTTTCGTAGTACAGACAGCCCTAAAATCCCCAGGAAGTGGAAGAGTTCATTCATAAATATGGAGAAATTTTGACAATGTTTTGGTAATTTAAAATGTAAGTTTTTGGTGGTCTTCAAATCCTTTCCTCTTCTAAAGTTGTTCAACAGTAAATGATCTCCTTAGCCAAGTTCTCTTAGTACAAATTTCCAAAGTTACCAGAAGATGGGAAGGACCAGTTCCATACATAGATGGAGGCAGGACCATCTTCTATTAAAACTGCAGCCTCGGAGTCATGTGAGAACTTGGTTCTGTTTGAGGAACTGTCTAACTTTGTACAACTTAAATCAAACTCATCATAATCAGCTGGACTGGATTTCCTGTACTGAGAGACAAATTAGAGAGCAATTACAGGAAAAAAAAAAAAGAAAAAAAAAACGAGAAAAAAAAGTGGAGAGAAATTACGTTCAGGGGACAGTCACTGAACGTCTTTTTCTCTTCATGGCTGCAGAGAAAACAAAAATGACTGATTCAGATTTGGTATATTAAAATTTAGATTTCTTAATTTAATCATATGAATCATCTCATCAAATTAGCTTCCATAAGACTGTAAAGAAACATTTAAGGTTGCAAAATATCCTTTACTATCCAAATAATATATGTTTTCTATTTAGCGCAGTAATAGATAAATACCCAAGGTGCAAAAGAACCAATGGGGGTACTAACTGCAACACAGATTTTCATGTATATCTTTCTGAGGTGCAAAACTGTGCAAGATCATTTTCTCAAATGTCTCTTTTCTGGTGAATCACATAATCGAAGTGCAGGATCATGGGATATTTGCTACCATAGCTGAGATGTAGCACTAATTTAAATAATTACAGCCAGACAGAGGTGAAAATGCTGTTGTACATGCTTCTACCAGATAGTTAGTGTGCCAGATTTCCTCTCTTTCTATAAATACCGGTGCCTGAGGGAAAAACAAGTGATAGACCACCTTCATTTCTGAAAAAGAAGTACATTGTGTATTCACTTTTTTTTTTCCTGACCTATAATTTATTTTTTGGCTTCTTATATTTCAAAAAGAGATGGCAAATGGTTACTCTCTAGAAGTCCATGGTATGTAGCAGCAAGAGTGATCAATTTCACTGAACTGATTTCAGTGAGTTCAATTCCATGAGCTCAGTTTCAGGGAGCCTTTGCCAATGGGAAAGGACAAATTGGCTTCAGCTACCTGCCTTTGACAAGGCTGGTTTTTTTTTGTTGTTGTTTGTTTGCTATGCTTGGTTTTACATTTTGTCTCCTAGATCACAGTCTAATAGTTCTGACAGAGGTGGCTGGGTAGGGTTAAGTAGGTCAGCAACACTATACTAATCCTGTTTCCTAATTGCAGTTTGAACATGGCATGGCTGGCAATTAAGTCTCTGCCAAGGAGCAAGAAATAGAAGAAATTAAATACAAGGAATTCCTGCGATGCACATACCAAAATTCTCCCAAGTATCTCAGGCATTATACTACAAAATACTAGAAAAATAATGCAATTAGGACCAATAAAAAAAACAAAACAGCAAGAGATGATCAGCATCTAAAATGAAAATCATACAAAAGTTAGAAACTATCATCTGGAATGATGCCTGAAAAGAAAGAATTACCTGGGCGCAGAGAAAGTGCAGTACTTACTGGTGTAAAGAAAAAAATGAATATATACTTCTGTTTTGCTACTAAAATTATTCTTTCTCTAGAAATACATGACCTTTTGAAAAGAACCAAGTCCTAAGTTAAGAATTTGTAAGAACTGAAATACCTTGTCCCAGATTTTTTCCCTTGCACAATGCATTGTCATCTGAGGGTTATGTGTACTTCAGCCCTGACTGCTTAATATATGTCTAATAAAAATCTTTTCATAAAGAAAATCCATTTTCCATCTCTATTGGCGATTGCTAGAAATAATTCCATTAGCAGAGTTGGTACTGAGAGAATACATACAATAGGAGGGGGTGAAGGAAAAAAGGTTATCTGGAATGAAGTATGCTTCCTTTTCTAATAACTGTGAACATTCAGAAAAAGTGCATTTCATTATTAATATTTTAAAATCAAATGCTGCACATGGCATATGTATCTTACCTCAGGGCTCAACTTTTGAATACAAACAAAATACATACTGCTACTGAAGATACAAAAATGAACTTGTTTAACATTATAATTTTGCAGTATTTCCCATTTCCTAAGCTGTAGAAAAAATCATAATATGGTGTTGAATATATTGAATGCCACTATACTTAAAGTAAACTAACTGCTGTCCACAATACAAAGATCTAAATTCTATTTAAATTAGACTATGTATAAATACAAAAAAAAAAAAACCTTAAATTCATTGCAATCCACATAAATTGTGATTCAAGCAGGGTAAAAATTACCAATAAATCTAAAATTTCAGACAACGTCATTTCCTTATAAGAGGCATTGAAATAGAATGCTCTTCTGAATACCGAAAAGGGACATTTAAACTTTTTGATTTTCAGCTAAATTTTAGCTTGATCTGAATAAGATACTTTCATGTATGCAGAGCTGCAGCAAGTACAGCTACTGGTGCATTTATACAGAGACTTTTGCTTATTGTATATTGGGCATTTAAAGTTCTGAGAGAATTCATAATCAAGGGATTTACAGATTAAGGGAGACTTTGTACTCTTCCTAAAATGGTTTTATTTTTGTTTTTTACTGTTTTTATTTTTCTAAAATAAAAAATCATCGAGACCAACCCTTATCTGAAATTCATTTTGAAAGATCATATAGGAGGGCAGCATTCCCCAGAGGATAGGATGGAATTGTTAGACACTGTGATACAGGGAAGACTGCGATGCAGCGGAAAAACTGTGCTGTATCTTATTTTCTGCCCTTAAAAGGTCGGTTGTGTAGGCCTTAGGGCTGTAGTCCTCAGTGAAAGCAACTTTCTGGAGTTGCATACCTATTACTGTTTTTATTTTATCTTCAAGTTTTCAAAATCGGTAATGCCACTACTACGGAATCATAATTCTCTGGCTTTTCCTACCGTGAGTGTGTGAAATGAGGAAGTGTCTCCAAGAAAATTGAAAAGAAAATTCAAGTCAAGTGTAATTTTGTAGAAAGGTACATTTTACAAAATAAATTACGAAACATAGAACTATTTATATTTATTTATATCACTATACAAAATATAGGACTACTTTTGTGGCTATGAAAATATTGACAATGCAGAAAAGTTTAAAATCTCAGAAGTTCACAACTGTCTGCTATTCCAAGCAATGTAAAGAAAACTTAGAGAAAAATAAACTTTTGATTGTTCACCAAAAGGCTGAGATTCTATTCATTTTATTTACTAGCAAATGTTTTCATTTTATTTTCCAGAAAAAAAGAACATGCCAAACCAGAAAATCAGCACAAGCCCCTACTGTGCTTTGTAAATTAGTGTTTTGAAGGAAAAATAAAATTAAATAAAATAAAATAGAATTTAAATGTGACTTCCTTTACTGTTATCTGTTGAGACTCAATGTCCCAGAATCTTGTGTTAAATATGTGTCTCATTTACTTCTCTGAAACCTAATTATGCCTTATGTTAATGATCTCACTTCTTCCTCATTCACCACAGTCCAATTTGCACTGATAATCTGCAGGATCTGGG
This sequence comes from Tinamus guttatus, assembly GCF_000705375.1. Next base: position 99,466 of record NW_010582617.1, on the reverse strand, counting down.
AAAACAGTCGTCACTTCAGTCCAGAGACTGAGATGTGAACTGTTCAGGCGGGCAAAAGAAGCCAACAGTCCCTCTTGCAAGGCACCAAGCCCCAGGCTTTGTATCCTGCTTGCATGAAAGTGAATAGAACAAAGAATTTTATGGTATTTTGTTAAATGATGGCTCCAATTAGGAGCGCAGCTCTCCTCTCGCTAGTAGATGCATCCTTTGGAGCCAGACTCAGTGCCTAGGCTAGTAGGGCAGGAAAAGAAACCGTTGAAAAATGCAGGGTCAATAAGGATAAATGATGCCTGCTAGGTGACACCCTTCTGCTTTTGCATATTAGTTGTCCAGGGGTAGTGTCCCTAACCCCTTTTGCCTGCTCAGTCTCTCTCCCCCTCTCACTCAGGCTTTCTTCCCAGCACAGCAGAGTAGGTCAGGCTTTATTCTTAAACCTAATGAACGAACCTGAAGGATGCCCTGCTGAGCCACACAAAATTAATTAGGTGGAGGGCTTGGGTGGCTTGGCTGCAGGGCGGCTGTGCCACTGACATTTCTAAGCAGATCATCCATAGCAGAGCAGCCCCACTGTGCCATCTGAAGATCAGTGTTATGGGACGCGTTCATCAAATCACTGAGCATCATCGCGTGTCCTTTTTCAACTGCCATGGCCTCTTTCCTACGTGCTCACTCCTCTCTCCTTTTTTTTTTTTTTTTTTTGGTGTCTGTGTGTGTGTGTGCATTGTATTTATTGTTATTATTCTGCCTGTAAGAAAGGAAAGATTTCTGAAATATTAGTGTGATCTGGGGGTTGTTTAATTTGGTTTCTGTTAGGCAACAGCTCCCTCTAATGTTATCTTGCTTTTTTTCCCTTTTATTTCTTGATGTTTTTAAAAGAAGAAAAAAAAATAATAATATTTGCAGTTTATATTTATAATCTGATGTAAGGGGCTGCCTAGCCATTCTTCTGTGCATTGAATACATGAATACTAAAGATCCACCTGACAAGGATTATGTCTGGAGACTTTATATTCCTTCAATGAACAGGCTTTATCAACATCGCCAATGAGGTTATGACTAAAAAAGACCATAAACACTAGTGAAACTGCCTGCCTTTGAACAGAGTCCTTTGGGGCTTTTCAGTGTTGCAAAGACTTATATATGAGTTGATGACAGAGACTGATTTACAGATAGTTTATTTATTCATTTAGTTCTAACAACAGCCATCTCCAAGTACATAAACCTCCAAACAGAGTAATTGTTGTAAAATCAGATTATTTCATGGATGGACACATGTGCAGTTCTGAGCTGTTTCTGAGAAGCCTGTGAACAGAAAAGTATTGACTCCAAGAAAAAAAAAATGTCAAGCAGTTACTGGAAGTATTGGGTAATGGCAAATGAAGGAAGAAAAACTACCCAATCAAATTGCAGAGTAAGTGAAGCAAGACAAGCTAAATAAGAGAAAAATTAACTTAGGAAGAAATTAAAGAGAAGGAGACAAAATGGTGTGTATGAAAATTAAAGGGCTAGGGAGAAGATAGTAAATTGGATCTACGTATTTTAAACTTGTAAAGGACCAGTACTGTTACCCAGATCAATCTCCTGCACAATGTAAGCCATAGATCTCCAGGATGTGGGCTGCTTCTTCCCAAATACAAAGGTCAGCAGCTTGTGTTTGAAAACGTGGGTTTGTGCACACCCAATTAAAGGCATCCAACCTCATATCTTAGGATGAGAAAGCTTTTCATCCCCTAGAGTATCATTAAATCCAGTCACAATTGGCCATTCAGTTTGAAGGCTGTATCAAGGGCTACTCAACATGAGTATGTAGTTATAGCAGACTAATGGCCAAATCACAAAACAGCCTATTAATTAACATACTTGCTAAAAAAAAAAAAAAAGTGCAGCTGTCCAAAGCTTTTTTGAACACAAAGGAGCACATTTCAAACTAGTTTGTTTCAATTAAAAGATTGCATTTACTTTTAAAGGATATTCCAGCAAAAAATAAATATAATAAGAGTTTCTGAAATTAAAAATAAGTTAAAAATAAATAAAAATGATATTTTCCTCAGTGGAAGTTTGTGTTTATGAATAATGTCAAAAAAAAATCTGATTGTTTATATGACTAATTTCAGCAACCTTGAATTGAAATTTTGGGTACATTTTAACTAATGAATAGAAAGAAGCAAAATAATCAGTGCATCTTATTAAAATAACTCAGTATAATTATGTAAAATAAAAGCTTGTTATTAAACTGAAAGCTCCACAAGTTCCTCAACTGCCAGGCCAAGCAAGTACTTATTTGCACAAGTTCCTATTATCATATACACCAACACCTTCATTCATGTCAATGTTTTCAGATCTTTCCATGTCACTATGAACATCTTAATGTTATACTGTTAAAAAGTTAATTTAAACTTTCACAGACAGACAGCTATGTGAGAATCTTTGAGACAATTTCCACACACTGTGTATATGCAAACATGACTATTTTCAAGATATAGTCTAAGCAAGATGCAAGAAGCAAGATGCAAGAGAGATGCAAGACCCACCAAAAGAATCTATATAGAGATAAGTCTAAAAACAGAGAGTCATTCTAGGATAAGAACAACTGTAAACTAAAAAATAAAAACAACAAAAAAGTGCCCTGACATATAGGGGAATTGGATGTTTAGAGAACAACCAGTAGACACAACCAGATATTTGACGTTTCTTCTCTAGCGCCTTGCTGGAGCCCCAAAGCTTTGGTTAGCTAGCTGCCAGTCTTTTATATTTTTAGAAAGGAACGAGAAGGAGATTGCATAAGTATATCACAGAATCATCATAGAATCATAAAATGCTTAAGGTTGGAAGGGAACTCTAGAGGTTATCTAGTCTAACCCCCCTGCACACACAGGGTCACCTAGAGCATGTGGCACAGGATTACATCCAAGCAGGTTTGTAAGATCTCCAGAGAAGGAGACTTCACAACCTCTCTGGGCAGCCTGCTCCAGTGCTCTGTCACCCTCACTAAGAAATTTTTCCTTAAGTTCCTGTGGAACTTTTGATGCTTTAGTTTCTGGCCATTTCCCCTAGTTCTCTCAGTGGCCATCACTGAAAAGAGGTCAGCACCATCCTCCTCACTGCCTCCCTTGAGGTACTTATACACACTGATTAGATCCCCTCTCAGCCTTCTCTT